>JAWPHD010021061.1:0-29465 GCA_037043455.1 Cyrtodaria siliqua | reverse complement strand
CGACTTTTACTAGAATCAGTGAAAGGGTGATTGTGTAAGGAATATTTTAGTGCGACATTTACACAACTAAGAAATACTGAGACAGTTTTGTTCACTAGCAAGAGTTAACTAAATAACATTATATCAACCCACGTATTTTAAATGATGCATACATAATTAATCCTTTCAGTAGATCTAATGCTAAGTCGGCATCTGAGTCCAAAAAAGGCATATTTTTAATTTCATTGAAGATAGTTAATAATAAGAAGATAACCCGCAGTAATTATTGCATGATCGTGATGCAAATTCGACATGATTAATTCTACGGATGCCGTCAACTCTTGTCCGTCCGTCCGTGTGTACGTTCTACATACGGAAACATGTTTTACGTTCAAGTCCACTTATGGGATGACGAGTTGTCCGTCGCCTGTCCGTCCGTTAACTTTTGCCTCGTGAACGCTCTAGGGCCTTCATTTGTAATCGGATCTTTACAAAACTTTGCCAGTGTTTATATCATGGATAGGTTTGAAAACCAGCCATATCAGATTAATTTCACCGAGATAAGGCCCTTGTTTTGCTGAAAAATGTCATATTAAGCCTTGTGAACACTCTAGCACCTTCATTTATTATTTGATCTTTACCAAACTTGCACAGATTGTTAATAGTAATACAAGTTTGACAAGTTTGAAAACCAGCCAAATCGGATCAGTAACACCGGAGTAATGGCCCTTGTTTTCCCTGAAAAATGCCCTTTTCTGCCATGTGAACAATGTAGCACAATCATTTATTATTTGATCTTTACCAAGAAGGATAAAAATATCGGACAGGGAAAGCAGCATTCAAGGACGACAGTCAACCACAAAACACAAAAACAAACACGCAAACAGACACACGAAAAGGCAAAAGTAATCTTACATTGATTGTTATTATCAATGAAAACTCGGACAAGTTCGAAAACTAGTCAAATTGAATGAGTTGCAGTAGAGTTATAGCCTTTGATTTGCTGAAAATGCCATATTCTGCCGTGTGAACACTCTAGCAACTTCATTTAGTATTTGATCTTTACCAAACTTGCACAGATTGTTAATATCAATGAAAGTTCGGACGAGTTCCAAAATCAGCCGAATGGGATTAGTATCAGCAGAGTTTTGACCCCTGTTTTTCTGAAAAAGCGATATTCTGTCTTGTGAGCACTCTAGCACCTTCATTTATTATTTGATCTTTACCAAACTTACACAGATTTTTAATATCAATGTAAGCTCAGATAAATTTGAAAACCAGCAACATAGTTTTAGTAACACAGGAGTTACGGCCCTTGACTTAGTTAAACATGATGTATTTTGCCTCATTAAGCCGATAGGGCTTTCATTTGGCCATATTTTAATAAACTTTGCTAAGATGACCAGTACCAAATCTGGTTATGTATATCGTCATCATGTTCCAGATGAATGATTTTTGGCAAAATTATGGCAATTTAAAGGTTTTAATACACACACTTTGTTCGGACTTTTTTCCTGAACCCCTGGCTGGATTTCAGCGAAACTTTGCAGCGATGATCAGTACCAGGTCTAGTGGTGCATATTTGCACTATGTTCCGCTTGAATGATTTTTGGTTGAGTTATGACCCTTTAAAGGTTTTACTATACGCATTTTATCTGGACTATTTCTCTTGAACCCTTGGCTGGATTTCAACGAAACTTTGCAGGAATCAGTACCAAGCCTAGCTGTGCATGTCAACGCCGTGTTATATCCCTTTACAGGTTTTGATACACACACACTTTATCCAGACAAGTCTCTTCTGAACTCCTGGCCGAATGTCAACGAATTTTGGCAGGGATGATTAGTACCAAGCCTAGTTGTGCCTTTCATCGCTGTGTTTTGGTTGAATGAGTTATGGTCTAATTAATATACATAAACTTTATCCAGACAATTTTTCCTGAACCCCTGTCTGGATTTCAGTGAAACTTGGCAGGAATGATCAGTACCAAGCCTGGCTGCGCATGTTGTTATCGTGTTCCCCATCAATGACTCCATATAGCCAATAGAGCGATACAGGCCCTCTTGGGCCTCTTGTTAGGTGATCGAACACGTGTCATCGAAGAATAAGCAGAAGATAACCCGAACTAATTATTGCACGATCGTGATGCAAATTTGCCATGATTAATTCTACGGATGCCGTCAACTCTTGTCCGCCCGCCCGTCCGTCCGTCAGTCCGTCCGTGTGTGCATTCTACATTGCTTACATACGGAAAAAAATGGAAATGGATGCCGTCAATGAACTTTGACATGAATTGAATGGCCTGTAAGACGCGACTGTCCCTGAGTATTGCTTATCGAAGGTGAAGTAGAACATAAGCCAGCAGTATAATTATATTTTAGTACAGGCTGAAGCACACGTTGTGAACACTCAAAATGCATTAGAGAAATGACCTTTACAAGAGTTAGCACTGCCTTTCTAACAATATTTCTCCTGAAAGTGATAGGCAGAGTACTTACCAAAGTTACCCAGTGTTTTCTCTTGAAGAAACACAAATCAAGGTTGATTCATTTTTTTTTTAAATGTCATCTGTCTAGGCTGTTTTCGTCAAGATTTTGATAGATCCGGAAGTTATTTATCATATCAATTGTTTTCAAGTTCGTATTTGTGCCCAGACAAAATTAAGAGATCTGTTGTAACTCAAGACTATGATTATGGTGGACTTAGAATGATCAATATTAAACAGTTCATATATTCTCTGAAATTAACATGGATTAGAAGACTTTTGATTGGAAACAAAAAATGTATGGAAATCCATAAACATATGTACCCATTCACCACCAATATGCTATTTTTCGGTAATGATTATGTAAAGAAAAACGTGCAAGAAATAGGCAATCCTTTCTGGAAGGATGTTTACACAAGTCTTAACATCTTACTAGATGTTAAAAAATCACTGTCATGGAAAGATTTCTTAACACAACCATTATGGTACAATAATAACATTAAGATTGGAAGATCATGTGCTTTTTATAAAAGATGGTATGATAAAGGTATTTTATTTATTAATGATATAATGGATAACAATGGTAATCTTCTCTCTTTTACACTATTTATCGAAAAGTTTGCTGCAAAGTCACATTTTTTAGAATATGAAGGTATGACTGCAGCAATACGGGACTACCTTCAAAAACAAAATTTCTCTCATCTTGCCATTAATTTAGAAAATCCAGTTTGCCCATCAGTAGTGTCCCTTATAACAAGCTCACAGAAAGGCTGTCGTTCCATTTATGATATACTTAATAAATCAAATGTACATCCAACATCTATAGCCAAATGGGGGCAATATGGTTTAAATATAGACAGAGAATGGAAGGACTTATTCAAAATACCTATCAAATGTACAAAAGACACCAGGTTACAATGGTTTCAGGCAAAAATAAACCATAGAATTACTGCTACAAACATCCTTTTGACAAAAATGAAGATAAAAAATGATAATTCTTGTAGCTTTTGTACAGAGTCTCCAGAAACCATTACACATTTATTTTGGGAATGTAAATATATTAAAACATTTTGGGATATTTTTAAGATTACTTGCAATGATAATAATATAATAATCCAACCGGAATGGACTATAAAAGAAATCATATTTGGGTCTAGTCAATATGATATTGTTTTAAATAAATTAATTTTGCATGCAAAATACTTCATATATAAATGTAAGTTAGATGGAAGATTGCCACTGTTCATTAATTTCAAACCACAAATTAAATACATATATCAAACTGAAAAAATAAATGCAATTAAAAGTATTGCATTTGATAAATTTGAAAAACCTTGGTCGACTTATAAATCTCTACTTAATTAGTTTTTGTCTTAATTATTAAGTTACACTGTGCAACACATCTACCTTATTTTTATTTTTTTTTTCTTCTAATCTTTGATACAGAAAAAAAAAAAAAAAGTTCCCAAGCTAACTTATGTTCCCCGCTGTTCCCACTGAATAATGAAGAGTCACACCTCCATAGATAGATCTTGTCTTTTCTTTATATATTTTTATTTTTTATAACAGCATTTTTTTCACACAATCAACTATAGTAAAACTCAGCAGAGATAGTTTGTGGATTTGTATACAAACTGAAACATTCGTACTTGATTATTTTATCTTTGCACTTATCTATGTTAAATCATTTGTTAGGTAAAATATATATGCTGGGTTTTAAAAAAAACAAAAAAAACAAAAAAACATCTTTACAATTATCATTGAAGGGGTATTAAAGTAGCAAAATAAATATCTTGACAATTATAAAAAAAATTCCGCTTTCAAGTGTAAAAGGGACATACAGCAATCTGGTTTATTTGTAAATAGAACTTTTGAAAGATCCTCGGTGTCCCTCTTTCAGAAATGTGTATTTTAAATCTTCTTTTGAAATTGTAAAGATGTTTTAAAAAAAAAATCCCTATTTATACAGCTTCTAATTATGATATGCATTTTTGTATGTAAGTATATGTGAAAACTGTTTATATATAAATATGATGCATATTACATACATATCTGTACGGTTTGTTGAGGGGTGGCCCACCCCGACCCTCACAAACCTATTACGGGGTGAATAAATGGATTACCATTCATTTGGTAATTGAAATTAAAAAAAAAAGTTCGTATTTGTATACTATGATAAGATGGTGGTTAGACCAGTATGACGTTATACAGTATGCTTCAAACATTATAGAGGGGCTGGCGTGGCGCAGTCGGTAGCGCGGCGGATTTGTAACCGGAGGCCCCGGGTTCAGTCCTCCGTGGTGCCACTGAGTTCCGTCGGTGTGTTCTTGGGAAAGACACTTTACCTTAGCCTCGTCCGTCGGATGGGGACGTAAACCGGGCGGTCCCGTGTATCGGTCTATCCTCCGAGCACGTTAAAGAACCATAGGAATCTATTCGATAATAAGAGTAGGGCAGGTTCCCGGATTCCTACGTATCCTTCCCCTCTCTCTGGGGCGGCTCTAAATAACCTATACTGTGTTGATGAGCCGTTAAACAACATTCAATTCAATTCAATTCAAACATTATAGATGTATTATAATGACATGTGTATACAGATACACGTATATAAATTAAATATTGTATAGTGCAACTGGACTTGGACCGGTAACCAGAGAGGTCAAAAGTTGAAAATGGTCGTAGACTTGGACCGGTAACCAGAGAGGTCAAAAGTTGAAAATGGTCGTACTCGAAAGTAGTACCATCAGTGGTGTTATTTGCGACTGTGTAATTGATTAAGGACATAAAAGAGTTTATTGACTGTTGTTGTTTTAAGAAAAGATATGGGTGCAAAAAGCAAAGGAATCGGTCATCAGGGTGATGAGTGGTACTACTTTGTATCAGTTTAAACAAAATGATGTGTGATTCGGCTGTTGTTGTCAAAAAAAGGTCATCTGCTTTCATTTTGAGCCAAATGCTGGTGCATAGAGCAGTTATGGTCATTGTTGTTTTTGATATTTTTGTGTTTTGCCTTCATCTATACACATTTTAATGGATATTTGATGTGTCGCGGAGCATTAGGGCAAGTGTTATTCTGTGTAGAGCTACAATTACGGTCTATGTGAAAATAATGGGGGTCCAAGTCCCTTATGCAGACGCCGGTATGAATATAAATCTGCTCATCTGAATGAAATGTCTCAATTCAGCACTCAGAAATTATTTTTATCTCGAAAGGTAGGTGTTAATGCACAATTTGTGGACAGTTCAAGTGCTTTGTGTATTGAAGAGATCGTTTAATGGCAGTATTATGCCTCGGGGAACCTAGGAATCTTGGATTTTAACAAAAACAAGGTTTGTTGCTTATTTGTTTACATCTTATGCAAATTAGAAATTAATACTCAGCCAGCTTCCAAAATGTAGCAATGGAGGTGCTTTATAAAAAAAAAAGAGTATGATAATGGACCTTTGGAAACGGCCGAAAACGACACATACGAAATATTGCAGTCTCGGTTTGATTGAGACTGTTCAGGATTACATTAGATACATCTTCTGCAAAAAACTCATCTGTCTGAGAATGGTCATTGTCAGCTGTGTACTGATGGGGCAAGCAAGTCTGGTTATGGATATTGCCATTGGCTAGGACCCGATTATAAGCGGCAGAAACGATCATGTTTCGTACACAGGTAATTCATGCGCTTGAAGTTGAAGACCATGGATATTGGGCCCCGTGGCATGTGTGTTAGTGATTTATGTCACAACAAGTTGCGCTTAACAGCAGAACATCCGTCGCTCGATCCCCAGGCTATTAATAACAAGAGGGAAAGTTGCATATTAGACAGGACTTTCCAGGGACATGGTGGACTTTCAAATTGCCTTCCGCACTTCAAGATTTAGCTGGTATTAAATCATTCTTCTTCTTCTTCTTGTTCTTCTTCTTTTTTTCTTCTTTCTTTTTCTTCTTCTTCTTCTTCTTCTTCTTCTTCTTCTTCTTCTTCTTCTTCTTCTTCTTCTTCTTCTTCTTCTTCTTCTTCTTCTTCTTCAATTTCTTCTTCTTCTTCATTAAAATGGACCGAATATAGATCTCAGGTATTCTTGATTATGTTTACAATTTTGTTTTTTAATTTATGTTTAACATCTGTATTTAGTCACTATTGAATAATAAATACAAACTTGATACATATGTGAATTTTTGTGTCATAATCAAGGAAATATGTGCTTCGATCAGTTCACATCTTTACCTTGAAGTTTGTCTTTATTATTCATCGCCAACACTGACTTGTTAAAAGATAAATATGATAAACTGGAAGCTTTTGATTGCACTTTCATCTCGTGCCTGAAATTCTTATTTGTGTTGGTTTTTAGTTTGTTTAATATACAATTATGTTTGTGTTTGTTTTTAGTTTGTTTAATATACAATTATGTTTGTTTGTTTGTATGTTTGTAGTCTGTACACTCTTTAATAATGAGGCATAGAATGATTCACATGATTGGGTGTTGTAGTTATGTAATGTGTTTTTTAGCGCGTGTTCGCCGAGTCTGACTTTCAAAACTTCCTCTAAAAGTAATTTATCACTTTCTGTCATTCTCAGCTTGGTAATAATGTGTGGGCCCAAGAAAGCAGACCGCTCGAACCAGCACGTCCTTTGGCCGCCACCAGAAACCAGAGAGTCCCGTCTACACTTATTACAGTCCCCATCATAGCAGAGGATTGAAGCTTTAACAATTTTCTTCACGGTCTTAACCAGACGCGGTAGGTTTGCACAGTGTTTATTTATTGCACGTTTAAAGAGGAGGCTACTTCTGGCCTTAACATCCAATGCAAAAACTTTTTGCAGTTTGTTCGAGTCATCTCTGGTTCTGCAACCCAAAAACATGTTTCGGCTAAAAGTGGCATTCATGCACTTTCGGGCCTGTGTCCGTGACAAGTGGATGGGATCACATTGTCGTGTTATTTCCATATCAGGAAAAAGGACCTTGTACGCTTCTTCAAACCCTTGTTGCGTTTTTGCATCCTGGTCGGTTGTTAGTATTGTGACTTTAATACATGTCTCGCCAAGTCGTTAGGCTATCGAGTTTGTCATCTCGTATTCGCTATGAGGTGCAACATCTGGAATTGTGGCCGTACATCCAAAGTGTCCCCCAGGGCAATATACATCCACACCCTGTGCCCGTGAGTGTGCTCCAGTATAGCACAACTTATTTTCCACTTTGTAGTCAAGCATTTTGGCCTGGCTTTGTTGCACTAACAATGGTTATGCTGTTGTACCGACCATCAAACGAACCATGGACCTCGCTACCATCGAGTCCGTGCTCAACCAGAATATTTTGTAGTAATTCCTGCTTGTCCAGCATGTCCGCTTTGTTATTTTTTACTGTTTCTCGAGCCACCTTGTAAGCTGTCTTTTGCATCGCAGACTTGACTGGAAGTGGAATGTTCATTGCAGCTGTAACTACACAGGCCCGGTTATTGCCCATCGGTGTATCTTGAAGAAGTCCAATTTGAAGTGATACATTTGTTGTTGCAGCATTTAGTCCTGGTAGGGATGTTGGAATTTCTACAAAAAACTTGTATTCCCCTTATATAAGGTCACAGTGTTTACATGTAAACGTGTATTTCCATGCTAGTCCCCATTTCTTGTTCGAGTGCATTTCATACTCGGGATCTGAACATTGTGTAGTCTGATGTTTCTTGTTGAGATCATTTACTGCCTCCATCATTTTTCTGTTGCTGATAATGCGGTTTCCATCAGTATCTCTTGAAAGCTCAATGTGTTTTGCTTTTTTTGCAGGTCTTGAATATGACTCAGCTCGCCTTGTGTTTTGTCAGGAGGTGATGGTGACACCCTGGACTGCTCGTACCATAGAACCTTGCTGTAAGGTATGCAGTTTTTCTTAAACATTGCATGTTTCCTCTTTCTTTCTCTGTCCTAACATTGCATGTTTCCTCTTTCTTTCTCTGTCCTAACATTGCATGTTTCCTCTTTCTTTCTCTGTCCTAACATTGCATGTTTCCTCTTTCTTTCTAACATTGCATGTTTCCTCTTTCTTTCTCTGTCCTAACATTGCATGTTTCCTCTTTCTTTCTCTGTCCTTTAACCATTTTGGAATGAAGCAGTTCTGTTGCTACTACTCCGTATATTATAAGTGACCTGGGATGCTGTCTAGACATTACACAGTACTATAAGTGACCTGGGATGCTGTCTAGACGTTACACAGTACTATGCTATACATCATTATCAGATTACATACTGTTTAGTCTTGGAGAGCTCAGAAATGTGTTTGAAGTATTTTCAAAACCAAAACAACTGCTATTGTTGATTTTTCTATAACAGATGTATCATTTTATACAAAACATGCCCTTTTATGAACAAAAAGATGGAATCATGAATCTAAATAGCATCATTTATGCACAAAACAGAATATTTTACCAGGAAAATACACATTTTTGTAGAATATTTTGTTTTACGAACAACCATATTTTTTCCTTACCCTAACTCACATGGTAAATTAATATTTTTTTTAAAATATGAATATTATTGACTTAATAACTGCCAAATTTTATACAATTAATAAAAGAAACAAAAATGTTATACCCTTTTAAAAAAGTTAGTGCAGTGAGGACATGGTGCTATTTTGCAACAATTTCGAAAATATGACTGAGCCGAAACACGCAAAAACGACCCTTCGGACAAAATGTTGACATTTGATGTTTTTTGATGTTTATGAAACACGGTGATTTTCTCTTTAAAAATATCTTTATTTTATGTTGATATCTTAATTAATCAAAGTACTGAAAGTACTGAGAATGCAAGGTTTGATAGGAAATTTAAAGACTGTATGAATATTTGCACGATTGCTGGACATTTAAAATGTCCAAATATGTGACATAGTTTTAGCCAAATTGGAGATCTTAGGCGACCTACAAAAATCTTAGAGGGTCGATCCATTCCAAATGTATAATACTGTGATCAATTGTCATTAAACTGTTTCAATATTATTTTATGAAATTGCTGATGGATAGACAGATTTGTGTTGAATGGCCAAGCTGTCACTCAATATGACCTCCATGTCTAAAATTATGTCATTTACAGAGTGGCGTGTATTAAGTAGTCTTCCGGGAACAAGATGCACAAGAGGGCCTGCCTGTATCACCTTACTGGCTTGAATAGTCTAAGGCCTACTGGAAAACTTTTTTTTTAAAAATCAAAGGCTAGATAACTCTGATGTGTCTAGTCTGATGCAACTGGTTTTGAACTTGTCCAAGTTCAGTGGCGTAATCTTGTTTAATTTGGGCTCTTTGCGCGAATATAACACTGTCAAGCGAAGGTGCGTGTGACGTCACATCCCCTTGAAGAGAAAACACCTTGCAAAAACTCGCTTGAAAAAAAATATCGCCCACAACTCATATTAAATGAGATTTTCGTATAGTTTCTCGACCTGTTTATTTGCATTATAGTTGTTGTCAGCATCCAATACGTTCGTCTAGCATAGATCAGCATGCATGTACGACTTGAAGCCTCGATTTATGAGAAAAAGTGTAGGTTATCCGCCAGATGGCGATGAGGAGGCGCCAAAACCAATGCCTATAATGAAAAGTGATAAATCAACCAACCTTGCATTCAAAAATGATTTTATCTCAATTTGAAAGTTAAAGATTGTACTCACCATTAATTTTTACGTTGACGTCGGCGGCTTGGACGACGTCGTTGATTAAATAACAACAAAAACATAAACAATTACCATTTTCTATAGCATCAACTATTTATATTAAGAAAACATATTCCCTATGATATAATAATTAGGTAAAATACGGAAGTGACGAGAAATTTGATTAGTAATTAATCGATTAATAAATTGTTTCTTTATGACGTTGTCGTCTAAACGTCCGAAGGGACGTTTTCGTGTGATGCGGCTCATTTGTCTATAAAAAAAAGTCTAGACCTATTTCAATATATTTTATGCTTGGTGTTATGAGTATATCAGTACAAGTAAGGGGGCAGTAACTTTTGACATTTTTTTAAATTTTCTGGATTTCAGTAGACATTTTTTCTACCGGAAAATATTTTTAAGAAAGTATACTTCCGATATTGTTCATATTTTATTTTGTTTCCATACAAGTCAAGCTCAGATATTTGAAACTGACTATTTTCATATAGAACTGATTATATGTAGAATATCTAATCAGTTTTTTTAATTGAATCTAGCTTAACTTTGTTACATTTTCTTTTTCAGTATTGATGGTTACTAAAATCTAGGGGCTACTTTGGTGGAATTGGCGCAGAATCGATGGGTGTATTGAAGTGTGAATGCAATTTTGGAGTCACCGATACCATATTTTGGACTCTTCAGAGTTGAATGTTGGTGAGTACAAATACCTACTTTCAATTCCAAAAACTGCAGGATTTGTTCCATATAGGTCTTGGATCGATTGAAAATGGTCGACTGTGTAATTGATTAAGTACATAAAAGAGGTACGTATATTTACTGTTGTTGTTTTGAGAATATATTTTCAAAGATATGGGTGCAAAAAGCAAAGGAATCGGTCATCAGAGTGCTGAGTGGTACTACTTTGTATGAGGTAAGATTTTAAACAAAATGATGTGTGGTTCGGCTATTGTTGTCGAAAAAGGTCATCTGCTTTCGTTTTGAGCCAAATGCGGGTGCATGGAGCAGTTATGGTCATTGTTGTTTGTTTTGCTATTGTTGTGTTTTGCGTTCATCGATACACATTTTAATGGATATTTGAAGTGTCACGGTGTATTAGGGTAAGTGTTATTTTGCGTAGAGCTAACATAACGGTCTATGTGAAAATAATGGTGATGCAAGTCCACCTGGACCAAATGAGTATATACGTCACGGTCAATGGTAAATTCACGTGACTCAATACAAATACACTAGACGACATTTACAAATACTTCATTTACATATTAGTTTACAATTTATAAATGGAATATATACTCGGTAAAAAAAGTTTTGGACCAGGATATATAAAGTCATATAAAAATAAAACTAGTGGACAGAATTTAAGTATCTTTTTTTAGTAACCAAGGTCTACCCTACCCGGTTAATTTGGTACCAGAAACATTAAATTTCAAACAAGAATTGATTTTAAAAAAATATCGCGAACACACAAAGGGTCTGTAAAAAATGTTGCAAAGTCCATACAAAGTAACAGTTACTGACACATTCCAGTAACCAATAAAAAGATTATTATTTTTTCGCAAACTTTCATTGTAAACGGTAATTATTGTTGACTGTTGATCTATTATGAATTATCAACTGAGATAATAAGGGTTATGGTCGAATGTCATGGTTCAGCGATCATTGTACGGGTTTGAACACTGCCATGGTCTAAAACTTTTTTTACAGAGTATACAATGTTGACAAATAATCATATGAACATAGATATAAAAGTCAAACAGAAAATGTAGCATTCAAAGACCACACTCAGACAAAAGCACGCGCAAACACAAACAATAAATACAAAGATGAATAAAAGAAAAACAATATACGAAATCACAAACATAAAACGGTTGACAATAGGGCTACCGCCTTGGAACAGTCAGTGGCAAACATGGTCTCTCGGGGTTTAAACCAGGTTCTAGGATGCGCCGTATCTCACCTTTATCCTATTGTCATCCCAATAAAACGGGACAGGGTAAATAAAGATATTTCCACCAGGTTATATTATTTAAGAAACAAGGCAGCAATAATAGTCGATATTTTCTTTCCATTTAGCTTTTAATATGGAAACACGTGGTTCATATTTTAAGACTAAGCTATGTTGTTCGAACTTAACAGTGTTTTAATATTTCGGGATGGTTAAAATTATTGATTTTATGAATACTGAGTTCTGCTTAATCCGGGGCTAGGGGCGTGAACTGTAGCAAGCACATTTCACTACCGTTCATGAACAGTCTCAATCAAACCGAGACTGCAATATTTCGTATTTATCGTGTTCGGCCGTTTCCAAAGGTCCAGTATGATACTCTTTTATATAATATAAGATATATTTAGTGTTTTTGATCAGTTAGCGACGTGGTTTAATGGTAAGCATCACGGTTTAGCGGCATATTTTAAATGATCAAAATAACGTTATTATGTTGCCGAGTGTTCAAGGTGTACTAAACAAGACATATTTTAGTAGTATTTAAAAATTATCACATTGTTTTGTAAGAAATCGTTTCTATCCGGATAAATCTCCTAATAGTTTTGGTTAAAGTCTGTCGTTTTCAATGATTATTTTGGTAAAAGTACGATCTACACTGAACATAACCTTTTTAACCTCATTAATATTTGTTGTTTTCGCAAAAGTGCGGACATTACCTCCTAAATGTTCGAATACTGAAATGCTATCTTATAATTATGGAATAATTGCTATCTAATAATGAACGTCTGGTGTGCGATAATGATAGTTATAAAGATGTATTAGGGTTAATACGCGTCTAGAACCCTTTTTAAATTGCATACTGTACACTAATACGTGTACAATCGATCTTTAAAATCCGTATCACCATGGTGAAATCGATACTTACGCGTATCAATACTGCAAGAAGTATCACTCTGTAGACGACTAAAATGGCTTTGTTTGATCTTGTTAAGGTTGCTAATATAAGTACTTGAAGTCGTAGAAGAATTGACGATATCGTTAATGAAAACAATTTGTCATTCTTGGCTAGAGTTAATTTCATTTACGTACGCTATCAAGTCACACCACTGCCGCCTGTCTGGAGCTGTTACATCACATTAGACTAATAAATGTTGTATCGTAGTGTGGTGTTTATCATCCCACAGACCTGTTTCTTGGGGAGCTTCTTTCTCCCAAAGTTGTTTTTACTTTTTCCACAATGCTTCTTAATAGTATATATCTGCCAGTGAAACGGGCATTGCCAGTGGTAAATACAAATAAGTATAGATAAATATAGGTTATAGTTCAACTATTCGAATATCGCTCCAACAGCGACCGCAAAACGTTTTTATTTAAAATTTCAATAAGCGAACTATAAAGTTTGTATAGTTTAACCCGCTCATACTCTGATGGCTTCCTTTTATGTGCACTTGAGCAGAAGTTGGCCCCGCCACCCAACACCCGCGCTGTCTAACGGCTTTCTTTTTCTGCCAGCAACCCTTTTAATTGACAGCTGTCATAGGTAGCCCTACTCTGATTTGTCACTGCAATGTTACGCACTTTAGACTATTCTGCACACCTCGTTGACATTTCATCTTATGGAATTGAATCGTAAAGATACTTTAGGTGTATATGTGTGCCTAAAGCAAATGGAGGAGTGGTATGCTTTGTTTACTAACAAATTGAAACTTGCGAAACATAGCTGTAAAAAAGAGTATGAGAGTGGACCTTTGGAAACGGCCGAACACGATAAATATGAATTATTGCAGTCTCGGTTTGATTGAGACTGTTCATGAACGGTAGTGAAATGTGCCCGCTACAGTTCACCCGTATATAAGGGAAACAAATTATGTAAAGGCATACTTTTTAATCCGTCTTTCATTTTAGCAACATATATATAAAACGCATTACTGTTTTAAACTTTGAAAACAATAATTATTACTCGCTCAAATCGGGATTTTTTCGAGCCCGAGACCACCGAATTGTCAATCCGTATTTTTACCATTAGGCCACAGCGCCAATTGTCAGATACCACTGTTGCGTCTTGTACAGTCAGCATGGCTTTGTAATTCACAAGTACCACGTCTGTGTTTTTCTTATCACGTGTGTACTATTTGTAACCAGTATCATGTTGAGACGCAGTCTACTTAATTCACAATTAATACAGCGTCTTGTGTAGTCAATGTAATTTGGATATTCACGTTTTGAGTTGTCATCTTGAGTAATTACACGCCTTGTGTAGCCAACGTGAGCGTATAATCATGGATATACAGTGTCTGTAGATCTATGGTATAATTCATAATTACTGTTACGTCATGTGTTGTCAACGTGACCATGTAATTCACAAGTACTACTGTTTATTGTGTAGTTAATGTGACCATATACTTCACAAGTACTAGTCTACTTCGCGTTGTGTTGTCAATTTGATCATTTAAATGTTGACATAAGTGTGTACTTCTCTTTGTGATTCATAACTACTACTGCGGCGTGTGTATTTAACGTCTATTCCCAGGTGATTTTGCGTCTTATATAGTCAACGTAACAGTAATTTACACAAAAAAAAAATGCAGCTTATTTAACGTGTCTATTCCCAAGTACTGTTGCGTCTTGTATAGTCAATGTGACTGTTATTTACCAAAATGCAGCTTATTGTGCAGTCAACTTACTGTAAGTAACAAGAAATGCAGCTTATTGTATTGTCAAGTTGACTGTATAACACACCACAGCTTTCAACATGTCTTTGTAATTCACAAGTACCATTTCCGCGTCTTGTATTAACCACGTGTGTTCCCTGATTGTCCGCTCTTTGAAACTAAGTATATTATCGACATACCTAGACAACTGAAAACAAAATGCATCAATGAAAGAACTTATGACAAATACCATGAAGATTAACACAGCAAGACTACACATAATAACACGCAACGTAATCTGTATCACATGTATCACAGCATATTTTAAATGCGAGATGGAAAGGTTATGCATCATGAAACACTGAAAACAACAATGTAATGTAATTGTATTTGAACGGATCATCAATGTATATCTTTGCTTATATTTGTCCGCTCATAGAGAGAGGGAGAGAGGTAGAGATGAAGTGAAATCCGGATTAACCCTGATCTTTTCAATACAATATGCTGGTTCTTTTAATTGCCCAATGATAAACTTACATAAATTTGGCCACCCACTTTCAAAAGACGAAGTAGCGAGTGTAAGCGACCACTCTTTACAAAAAACAATGTCCCGCGATTTGTTGTCTCGAACCAGCCGCAAATTGATTACGAGACAATTCCACTATCATTATATCACATACATACGTCGACCTATCAAGGACAAAACATCTGCAAGACATGGATTCAAACCGGTTTGTGTTTGTATTTAATGAAATGTTCTCTAATAATTAAACGATACCCCTTTTAAAGTGTTGTTTTAAATTTTGACTGCTTTAAAACGACTTGCGGACTCTTTTGTGATGCGGATGTAGAAACAGTGCATACGTCACTAGGCGCAGACGTTGTTTTAGATGCTTTTATGTCATGCAACAATTCTCTGTACATGCCTAGAACGCGTTGGTTGCAGACAAATGCCAGAAATATGAACAGTCCCTGGCTTGCATTTATCACAATCGATAAGATTCGTAAATACAGAATAGAAAACTGAGAATCCAATATCTGCAAAACCCATGAAATGCCTGTTAATGAGAACAGCTTAAGATACATGAAAAAATCGCGACTATCTCTACCGTTTCTTTCAATGCGCGGTGCTTTCATAATTTTGCATACAGCGGTCATAAAGTAAAATAAATTCAGAACAATCATACACACCACCGGAAGTACGAAGAAAATTCCCACATTTGTGTTACCGTTGAGAAAGCATATAGAATGTCCGTATCCGAGTGAGGCGCCCTCTGTCGTGATTAGATTAGTTACAACTGTCGCTGTCAATACAAGCAAAGGAGTACCAAATATATAGTTAATGTAGTACCATATTACTCTTCTGTCTTGTATGTAACTTGAGCGAAGGATTGGGCCCGAAAACACACGGAACATGTGAAGAGAACATACATTCATGCACAGGAACACACATATCCAAAAATAATGGCTAAGCATACCGAATATGATGCATTCTCGCATTTTCCATTTCCCATTCAAGCCAATTGATAGAAATACATGTGCAAAGAAAAGTACAGATACGAGAAACATGTTATTTTTTCCAGGAATGGTTCTGAGTTTGTCATGGATGCAATACGTTGCAAAGGTCAAACAAAGGCATAACAGCGAAATTATGGTAAGTGTCCATGTAAGAATATCCAGTCCATACTCAAGTATAGACAATTCAGAAACTTTTTTGACGACTTCGTCTTTTAAATAGTCTCTCAAACATAGTTTTACCGCGCCATTGTCCAGTAATATGTAATTTAATGGGCCATACTCTTTTCCCGTTGCTTGCACTTTGATAAAGCTTTCATTGATTTGAATGTACTCTTTTGTTTCTAATACTACCTGAGTACAGATAAGAAGCTGATGCACTTCAATATAGTCCATCTCTTCATCCACGTTACTGTTCGATCCTTTTTTCCCCTTATTTATTGTGTATTTATTGATGCAAGCTTCGGATTCGTCATTTTCCAACTGAAATATTTTATTCTCTGAATCTATGCTGGTCTCCAAAACTTGGGCAATAACCGAGTAATCCGAAGTAGTCGGAGTCAGTGTAACATTGCCCCATTTATGTGGTAACAACAAAGTCCGTCTTTGTAACGCCATCAACATTTCTTCTGCTTCGTTCCTACTAGCACTCTCTGTCAAAATGAAATTCATTTCGATGTGTATAAAAGCAGTAGGTCCACAAATTTCATCTAAGCAAACGTGTTCAAAATGAGACATTACCTTCTGAAGAAAATCCTTTGACTTTTTCGTGTCGCACGTTATCGTAATCGCCTTAGTAAGTGTTGTTCTCATTTCAAACTTTTCTGGTGGAACGTTTTCTAGTCCTACTTCTAAATACACCTTAGTCAGTTGTTTAGTAATTGCTTTCATGTCTTTGCGTTTGTATGATGTATTTCCCTCGAATATGTACGTGTTTTTGAACGCGTATCCTAATATCAGACCACTGCCAATTATCGGTAAACATTCATCTTTATCATACACGTACATGCGTCCTGGAGAGCATACTATGTCACGACACGTGTCCTGAAAGATATAATAAACTAGATGTTACCTAAGCAATTATCTCATACTCTATAGAACCTCGGCAATAACTACAGTACAACGTAAATATAGATTAGAATACGGAAAGTAAGAAAAGGGAAACAATATATAAATACATCTCACAGAGTAATTAAATAGAGGTTATTTGTTGTTTTGGAGTGAATAACAGAATTTTATTTCATCGAGCATTGAGAACGCTATACCAACCGTTACATTTTACCAACTCATAATTTATTTTATCATATTAATTCACGGGTATTTAAGAACTCGTGAATAAACCTACATTTTTAATTTGCACATATACATTGTTTGGATAGAGTTTTGATAAAATGTTTTGTAGTGTAATTTTGTAATTTGTTTTGGCGATATTTCTTTAATAAACTATTTTCTTTCTCATTTTCTTAATTTATTTGTTCCAGTCCAATAACTTTTATAACAACTTTCTGAAAAACCTGTTTTTTGAAAAAAAGAAGAAAACAAGAGAAGATCAAATGACAATAATTCTTAAAATACTGAGCAATTTTCAAAATCTACATCTCATTTTCTTAGTTCAGACCATTTCCGATATATCCACTTTTTCATTGCTAAGCATAAAATAGATCGTGTTCTTACATACAAAGTCATCAATTTTTTCCTGATTATCTATTGCCTGAAAACAGATCTAAACCATCACTTGTGGATTACATGTAAGTAGAGTTGCCTAAATCCATCGACTTATGCTTAGTCCTGTTCTCATTACGTGGTCCGAGTATTAACTTACCATACCCCATCCAACATCAGCTCCAAGAAGCGAAAACGGGGTTGACTGGGATATGGAATAAAACCATAATTTCGGCTTAAAAGTTTGCATATTGTAAAATTAAAACGTTTAATAGGTAATTTTAAACAGGGTATCTAATTGTTTTAGTAAACAATATTTTTAAATATGTATTGTTGCCGAAATATTCGAAATAAAATCTTTCGCTAATATAAGATTTTCCATCGCTTAATGAAATTAAGGCAATGATTCCGCACTTTAAAGGGGCTGGAAGTAATCTGAGAAATATATGGGTGACACTATCAATACGAATAAATTCATTTTATTGTGTTTCAGTTTCATATCATTGTGTATGCACGAAACTAGGCCAAAGATGGTCCGAATAAATTATTGTTTATGCACTAATCGAAAATCTTGAGGGCGTGGCTGTTTGTGCCTTAAATAAATTAATAATTTGAATGCTGCTTCAAAGTACTCTTTTATTTCGTTATCGCACACCTACTAATAAAATGAATCCCATGGGAGGTTTTATTAAAACCAAGCCATGTTATAGAGTTTTACAGACGAAAACTGTTTATAATCCAATTATTATACCGAAGGTAGCTTGCGGCTCAATTTAATGTATGCGCACATTTCTTATGAATCTGCATTATAGGATGGCTTTCATGAGTGTTTGGGTTGACACCACACTCTCCAATGTCACCTCTATAGACACTTATCGCATTTTAGCGGCCTCTCTCCACTGCGGGTTCGAATTCCACTAGGAGCTCGACTTGTAAGTCGATTCTTACGGATGGCGTGTGGTGTACAGTACTGGTTCTTGGTGGTCTGCCTCAACTACAAAAAATCGGTCGTTATATAATTATAACCTTACATGTGTTGAAAATGACATTAAACGCCATACAAACAAACAAACAAACTAACAAAAAGCATTTTAGCGCATCTTTCTGAAATTCACCGCGTTCTAATTGAACATGGTATCGCACTTCTTCGTATTCCTTTTGTTAAACGTGAATTTCCCTGAACATCAACAAGGTCTGTTTCTTGCATAACGATTTTATTGAAAGTGTCTCTAAAGGAAAAATATTTTTTTTGAACAGAAAATAGTCAAGAAAAATAAATTATATAAATATAATGCGACAAAAACAGTTATGAAAAACAATGATATAAAAAAGCGATACACTCGGTAAATACCACCTGAAAACAGGGCATATAACTATAATTATTACATGACCTCCTATGTAAATTGCCGGTCCATAGTTATGATTATTATATAACCTATAAATAGACGCGTTTTCATTGGCTAAAAAGTAATTTTTTAGAAAAAATATCTAGCGATATTGACCTGTTTTTTTGATATTGACCTGTTTTTTTGATATTGACCTGTTTTATATAATTGTTTTTTTTGATATTGACCTGTTTTATATAATTGTAAATTGAGGGTTATATAATAAAACAGTTATGGACTTTTCAGCTGTTATACATGATGTTGATATGCACCAAAAAATCATTATTGACCTCGGCTATCGCCTCGGTCAATAATGATTTTTTTGGTGCATATCACATCATGTATAACAGCTGAAAAGTCCATAATTGTATAATATTGCCCACTTTGCCGGTCAATAGTACCGCGTGCGGATACTTGATGACGTCAATCTTACAAATCGTCTGTGAGAGCGTTTGATTTGTCGGCAAACGACAACAAGCAACAAAAGATGGAATCATGATTCGCGAATATTTCTGAGTAGAAAATTCTAGATAATTTGGATAAGAGGGTTAGCGTCAAGGCAAAAAATTTTGTTAAATATTCATGCAGTATACTGAACCAATATTGTTTGGCAGCTGATTTGGATTTTGACGCAATAATTCGAGAAACTGATCATGGAGATCTGAACATGCAGCAACATAGATATAGGAGATAACGTAATAACGTGAACATGCAGCAACATAGATATAGGAGATAACGTAATAACGTATTGCCTCGGGCAATAGTTCACATGATCCTTCCAGGCACCTTGGGCAAATAGTTTTACTATTGACCGGCAAGTCATTCAATAGCTATTACTATTACTTTAATGACCTCTTTTTCTATAATTACCTGATACATGTCGAGGAACTGTCCTACAGGACATCTTTTTCCGACTTCGTCATATTCTGATGTTATTTCGCTGATAATCGAGGTAAAATCAAAAAGAAATCTATATGACCTTGAGCTCATAAGACGCACCCTTTCTGTTCCTACGGTGACATCCTTGTCGACGTCTATCTCGTGACACATTTCAGTTTGGTGCGGAGTGCATTTGCAGCAAAACGGATTCTTAAACTTAACACCCAGTGCGTTCCAGCCGAACTGAATAAAATGTTCGCATGCCCAAGATAGTCTTTGATATTGAAGCGATGGGTTATGAATCACGGGGCAGCTATCGATAAGACGAGATGATGGAAATGATACGTGTATAGATTTTGGTCTTGAACTATATTCATTGGTCGATTCTCCGCCTGAGCTCACGTTGGAATACACTTCAGATTTATCTTTATTGGTTAGCATGTGTGTTGGCATCATTGTATTTATATACCTAAATGAGTGTGGATCGATTGTTATTTTAGGGGTGTTAGATTGAAGTACAGTTTTACTTGTTGAATATATAAATTCTCGACCGGCATCATGATGTGTCGTTTCTGTTGGCACTAAGTCAGTCAGATCTGTGTTTGTAAAGTGTCCATTTATCTTGATTCCCAAATAATCTACAATATTGCCGGCATCCGAATTTGTCAATTTCGTTAATACAGCGCCATGTATTGCTTTGTTTGGTAAGTTTTCATTCATCGATGGTTCAAAAGGAACATTAACATCGGTGTGTATATCTGGGGCGTCGGTAGTTGTTTGCTTTGACGACTTTTGTAACGATTTAATAAATGAGGATTTATTAATCAGAAGTCGATTATTTATTCCTTGGTTTAGCGCTATCTGGTTAGCAACAATCTCGACAACTCCGGGCACACCTTGCTGTGTTTTCTCAGGGAATGTGTTGCAGTGATAGCAGAATACATTTTTGAATACTAATCCTTCATACATAAATGGCATGTTGAAAAATTGACATGCTAAATCAAGAAGAGGTTTGAATGTGATTTTTCCCATAAGAGTACATGTCTTAACGTCCGGTTCAACATTTTGAAAATGGTTGCACGATCTCGAAATGCGTTGGTGATCGTTTGGTGTGAAATGCATCTCCGACCCACATTTTTTATTACTCTTCCTGAAAAAATCATTTAACGTTGTGTATTCTCCAAAATTTTGCTTGGATTTACACGACAGCTTTGCAATCCATGCTTCGATTTCTTCAGTATCGTTGTTGCATATGGCACAATACATATTGCTGTATGATACTGCGCTGACATTAGAAAATACTGGAATTTGCGTTACCTCATCTTCTGTAAATTCATGCTTCTGTTCACATTTCTGTAGAATGTTTGTCCTATCCTTATCAAGTTTTGTATTCCCAATGCTTTCAAGATAGGCATCACTGCATTTTGACGTTACAACATACCTTGATAAACAAATGTATTTATCAGACATCTTAGAATCCGTTTCTATTAAAGGCTTATCTGAGGTAGTTGACTGTATGTTGCCTTCCGTATATGGGTCAGTACTTTTTGTAGAACTGGATTGTAATATGCTCATATTTATCCCAGCTGAAGGGTTTGAATTACTAGCTGAAGGCCTTGTATTGTTGGTCACATGATCCGTATTGCGGCTTAATTGCAGGGTAACATTCAAATTGTCTATATCGGAACTCTTGTTTCTGTACAATGGCCAAACATTGGGTGAAAAACGGTTGTTCAGTCGATAATCCGGGCTATGACTAGTGCTTGCATCCCTGAAGGTGTCTATAAGCTTGTCAATGCAGCAATCGCCATAGTTAAAGCAGGCCACATCACAGTAACATTCAGGGCACTGGTTGAAAGTCTCCTGTGTGAAACTGACTGAGATAGGGAACCCCATTACGTCCGGACTGCATAATCGGTGGTGTCCACAATAGCGCGAGTATATGATTAGGACTTCCGTTGTATTGATAAATAAGGAACACACCCCTTGCAACAACAGGACAATGATCAAGTAGCTGGGCTTGATGGATACCATCTCTAAAATACAAAACATGTATTGTGGTAAGACACAAGTTTCAATGAATCATAAGAATACATACTATAGGAGAAAACTCATAAAAGGAAATTTGTATCATGCATTTTGTATAAGTTGCATAATGAAGGGGTGTACAGATTTTCGGGTGTAAACAGAAAGTTTAGAAAGTTCAGGCAATAAGAAAATGTGTAACAGGAGGTCGAACTGAGCATGTCGACCCCATTGCGGGTGTAAATAGGCTTATTACTAGTCGGTGGTTTTAGAGTAGTTGTTTCAACTGTACTTATTTGCTTAATGTGTGTTAGCTTTATTTTGTGTTATTTTTTTTAGTGCATTGACCATCATCGATTATCGTAGACGTGCCATTCCCCTTTTGGTTGGCATACATTTCCCCATTATCAAACTGAACTGTCTTTAATGTTGTATACATTTAGTACTGAAACCATGTTTGGATGGGCGGTGATGAAAAGAAAATTCACATATGAAAATGCATCACACCAAACACACTGTGATCATTGTTTTTATTTATCGATGATGACACAAAGATGAAACGGCATTACATAAGTAGCACTTTAGTCAAGTTTCATTCATATAATCACCCAAAACATAAGGGTAACCCCTGTTTTTGCTGGTATTCCAATAGGCCAGTATTTGAAGGCGTAGGACAGCTTGAACAGCGCTTTAATTTAACAATGTTAGTTGTTTTTAAGCACACTTCACTGAGTACTAAATATTCCTTTAAACAGTTTCAAAAGCAATACTCATTTATGGATGCTATGTAAATATTAAAGGGAGGCAATTGATGATCAGCTGTTACCTATACAATCGGTGTTGCGTTTTTCTGTGATTTGTTTCGAAAGCAACGTATAGAGAATATTGTCTTGGACAAACTCAGGTCATGTTTGTAGATTTTATGTGTTTTTACCAATAATGCATGGTTTAAGTGAAAGTGGGATAACTGCCTTGTGTACTGAACTTTTAAAAAAAATCTTTGTGGTGGTCGATCTAATTGTTCTATATACATAATTTATTAATTCCTGTTTTGCTGTCTATATAATAAAGGAAAGAAAAACGGGTACTTTTTATTTTGAACGAATATTTGTTTATATATATATTGCCGTATATAAATATTATCAATATAGTACTAGTAGTTTAATCTGTAATGGCCACAGTCGAAATAACATGCGATTTATAACAGTACATTGTCTGAGAAATCGTCATTTTGCTTTTATCGATTAATTCAAGTTTGACGTTATATATTTACTTGTTTTTGGCGGGTACGGTATGGTAATGTGGAGATATATATATATATATATATATATATATATGCTGCTCATCTTATCCAGATCCGTGCTTAATATTGCAACCCGCATATTATTAATATAATATGTTGAGCAATAATAAGAAACAATTAAAACACATATCTACTCCAGTATAAAAGGACTGCGAAGTATTTCTTTGATTATTTTCTTTCTTAACATATGCTCACTCTTTCCTAATCCGCTCTTGATAACGTCAGAATCATTACTATATAGTCTGCGATTGCATGGAAATTAGCGGGAGATTGATTCTATACCTTTTTAAATGATATTTAGGACGACCATGTTCAATGAGAGCGCCCTGTCATAGTTCACGAGTGTGTTATGACGTAGAGATACAGTATATCAGCGTGTGTTGCAGCTTTCCTTTATTGGAAGTGAATCCATACGTTTGATTTCTGTGTCTGTCCCTGGTTGTATGTCCCTGGTTGTTCGCAAATAGTTCTCCCTATATATAATTATGCTTTGTGAACGTGAATCTCTTAGATCCCAAATTTCAAAAGTTGCCGTTGTGAGTTCAAGTTATCTCCCTTTTATATTCACCATTTAATGAATTCACAGTATCCTAGTGATCAGGCATCTTTAATTGTCAATGTCTTAATATAGCGTGTGTGTGCCAGTGGTTGAATCATTAAATGTGACCCCACTCATAAGCTATAAGTGTGTGTATGTATGCATATATATGATAATTATGCCTCCAGACGAGTGTGTTATGACGTAGAGATACTGTATATCAGCGTGGGTTGCAGCTGTCCTGTAGTTCGTCCGAAGGTTGTCTGTCTTTGGTTGTTTGCAAATATTTTTCCATATATATATATATAGAGAGATATATGATGGGGAAAAAATATTTATACAATGCTACAGGTTATAAAAAAACCAAGCGCTTTCGGCTACCGCCTTCATCACAGGTACACAAACACGAAAATAACAAATACGAAACAAAAAAACACGAAAATACACGGCAGTTTAAATTAAACTCTTTAAAAAACAACTTATCGTTTGGCAGTGTTGCAGAAACTGGTTACTTTGAATAGACACTCTGCAGCCAAATGTGATACTAATAAAAGAACATATCTGGTTGGATGAGGGTAAAACTGTACCCTGACATTTATTTATGAAGAGAGTAAAATGTGAAAAAGATAACACAAACCCTACCTCAAAACCTAAAACTTAAAATCGTTACTGCAGGATAAAGTATTAAGCAACGCCAAAGCTAATAAAAACAAAGAATAAGGCTAAACAAATTAAATTAAATAAATGGAGATATTTTGATCAAGGGAAGTAACAAAAGTACTAATAATAGAACATTGTTGGTTGGATGAAAGTAAAATTGTACGCTGACATTTATGATTAGTTATGAAGAGAGTATGTGAGTGAATAACCCTACCTCTATACCTAAGACAAGGAATCGATACTGCAGGATATAGTAAAAACAACTCCAAAGCTAATTGAAACTATGAATAAGGTTAAAATAATATATAAATGGATTATTATTTTAGCCTTATTCATATAAATATAATAACCTTTTTATTGCATACGCATTTTTAAATTAGAACAAATAAAATAAGTTGTAACATTTATTTTTCACCAAAAACATTTATTTGAAACAAACATAGTGCCATTACATAGTGGGAATTTTCATAATGAACATTGTTTACATCACGTGACATACTTTCTTTGACATGAACAGGAAATTGCACCAATCACGAATGAGTATACATCATTACACACCATTATATGACTTTACTACGCGTCAATATGATCGAATATTGACGTTTCCTGTTACATTGAAAGTAAACGGAGCTTTTAAATGCATATGCAATAAATATTTATATTAGCGATGCATAAAACGTAATTACTAGTATAATTTGTGTTTTAAATCACTAAGAGTTCCTACGCATAGGTATACTAAATGAATGCAAAAGGTGGTTTCAATAAACATATCTGAATGTATGATGACTACGTGTACAATTAAAATTAACGTATTTACCATGATTAAATAAAATGTACTGCCCACATGCATGGTCAGATATTACTGGCAAAGTGTCTACAATAATGACAAGTTAATATGTTCCAAAGATAAGATATAACGATATCACACGTTATGTTTAAGACACTGTTTTTGTCAAATAGAAACACAACAACTTTCTAGCATGATCAAAACGTAGCATTATACGCTCCGCGACTACCAGTGTATATGTACAACTGTGCTGAATGAAGTGAATGAAAAAAATAATTACCGTTTTTCATCAATCACAGATTTGTCCCATCTCTTATATTCTATTAGTTTTGTCGATTATAATTAAGCTCAGTCATGCGTATCATTATTTACTTATTACTTATCAATACTAACGTTGTTAGATTATCCTTTATGCGTGCGTATATTTTTAGATAAGTGTTAAAAAAGCATAGTGTACCTATTTTTTTTCTATATCATGTGATTCTGCCCTGTATAAAATCCAAGTGAAAATTTAGTGGATTACCCCTAGGGTTTTGATTTTGATTGGTCTGTCATGCCGGCTAATTGATTGTGATTGGTCAGCTGTTGGGAAAGGTCTCAATTTGACAGATTTTATAGGTTGTGCTGTCAGTTTAATGATTCAAACTTGGACCATGTACAGGTATATATGACCGGTCGGTGATAAACATTCCAGTTAAATGACATGTACGTCATGTTGCAATGAGTGTATGGCAACTTCGAAATAATTGACAGTTGTGTATACATAAGAATTTAATAGGTAATATACACAAAACGAGTTTTGCCCATCTTCCATATTTTCCCTTCTTTACGCAAATATATATATTATATTCAATTTAATTATTGTGTTCAGCAGAAACATTTCTAGTGTTTATTGCCTTTCGGCTGTTACACAATACAGTGAGTACTAGGATTTCCTCGCACGAAATGTGTTATATTACAACGATAGATTGACGTTATTAGAGAATATATAGTTATATGTTTGTGGAATATAATAAAATAAATAATTACAGATTTTTTTTTACGTGAAATCTATACGATACCGTTTTATGTAACATAAATGCTGAAATAGTATATGCTGAAATAGCATATGCTGAAATAGCACATGCTGAAATAGCATATGCTGAAATAGCTACTGAAATAGCTACTTGAGAGCGAAATCACAAATATGCACCCTGGGGATACCAAGAATATCTAAAGAGCGACGAAAGCAATTCCTCGACAAATCTAATCTACCTGAAAAAATAGGTGTCAATGAGCGAGTGATCATAGACGTTTAAACGCCTCGGATATCTTCGGGAAATCCTCGGTTTCCGTATTTTACGCACTCATTTTGATAAATGGTCATTTTAGGAATAAAAACTCCTTGCAAATACGGTAAAATTAGTTCTAGCCTAATGCAGTAACAATGATTTTGTCTAGAATAAACAGTATTAAAAACAACATTTTCTAGAGGCTGATTTAGCATAACACTGGCTTTAATACTCTGTCGTATATATCAACAATTTATCGAAACTGACATGTTTTATTGTGAGTTTAATAGTTTTGGAATTTATGATGAATATTGCTCCATACCGAAATAAAAAAAAAGAATTAAAATAAAATATATATATACATATTTTTTACCGCATATTCGAAACAATATCACGAATAAAAATAAATGATTATTTATCTTGCAATTTATATCTTTTCCAGTAAATTTTAGGCATATACGTGCTGACAATGCAAGATATACGTAAAAAAAGCCAATCTACAAAAGCGAGGAAAACTTCCCCCAATACTCATTTATTTTCATAGGCATGTCATTTGAATTGTTGTTTAAAGGTGAATGGCACATTTATTTCCATAGGCATGTCATTTGAATTGTTGTTTATAGGTGAATGGCCAGCCTTTTTGTAGTGTTTTCAATTAACAAACTTAACTCTTAAACATCATATGAATTTTTCTTGATAGTCCCGGAGAGAAACATTTATTTAAAACCGCTACTAAGTTGTATGTAAAAATAAGTATTACGTAGATACTACGTTTACCACTGCGTGACTGCACGGGGAAATGATGTAAATTTGAATTTGAGATAATTGATAAATACATTTACCTGTTGACCAATTTACCTGTTCAACGTTTTCTACGTCATCAAATAAAATC
This sequence comes from Cyrtodaria siliqua, assembly GCA_037043455.1. Classification (NCBI taxonomy): domain Eukaryota; kingdom Metazoa; phylum Mollusca; class Bivalvia; order Adapedonta; family Hiatellidae; genus Cyrtodaria; species Cyrtodaria siliqua. The sequence goes on along the minus strand of JAWPHD010021061.1, from coordinate 1,846 downwards.
TTATTCTCGCTTTGTCAACCCTTTTGTGTTTGTGATCGTCGTTTAGCCTTTATTATTACTATTGCCATTCTAGGTAGTCTGCGTGTTTTTGGTTTACTGTGTTCTGTAATAGCTGCATTTCCTGTTCGACTTTTATATTTAATTTTACAATGTGCAAACATTTTAAGTCATAATTAAGGTTTTAATTCATACCCCCAGCGAACCCCGTTTTCGATTCCTGGAGAAGGGTTTGAATGGGGTATGAAAGTTAGTACTCGGACCACGTAATGTTACATTGTCTCCAAATCAGTGTAGGGTTTCCCCATATCCATGATGAATGATTTCCGTATGCATCAAGATCAGGTATAATACACTGATTTTCCTTTTAAGTTTGTGAATCTTTTTTATTGCAAATGTTTAATTTTTAGTTGCTTTGTCGGATTGTAACTAGTAGAAAGTTGCTGTAACTAACTGTTTTTAAATGCTCATACTAGTTTTCAATTAGCATACTAATCTAAAATGTGGTTGAAATTTCAATCTTAAAATGTTCGACGAAAATCGCTCTGCTAGATAGATGTACATAAAAGCTCATTCTGTTTTGATAAAAGTATAATTTAAAAGTTGTTTCAAAGCTCGAAAGACACAGTTTATATGATCCACCCCTTGTGCATACCATACATCGATAACACCAAGTTGGAACAATTCATTTCTTATTAGTTTGCCCATTTCGTTTCAGGAGGCAACGCATTCACGTTTCATAACATCGTATTACATTTGTTCTGTCAACTGACTGTAAACTCCTTCACTATTTGATAGAAATTGCTTTCAGTGACTCCTCTTTTCACTATTTGTTTTATCAGACCTTATCCCCCATGCAAAAGTAATGTTCAGTTGCTCATGGTTGCTCGCTAAACACAAAGAAGTGTAAACTTTTGTTTTGGTTTTCAAAATATATATAATATACAATAAGCAAGAGCATTATTGAAACCTGAAGAAATCCAGTAAAATAAGTAAATCACCAGATGATGAATGATTGTGTATGTCTCTCAATACCATTAGATGTCGGAGAGCATACCGCGCATTGCAGCACCAGTTAATAAAGGCAGTATGCACTCAGTTGGAACGCAAAATGTTATTCAATCTGCTTGTCCACTCCATTGCAACAGCATGAACACTATTATAGCTCCTTCCCGAGAACCTCTAAGACTAAATCAGGAAAGCCGTTATTTTGTTCGCCTGAAATACATAAACAAGTATAGAACAATCAATATGCTGAGATATTATATTATTTGGAATTCATCCTCGCTTTGAAATTATTCATATCAGTGCTAATAATGTCATAACAAAGAAAATAACACAATCAGTATGTATTACTTTCAAATCGAGTATCAAACAGGCTAACATGGAGTAAGTGTGTTCACCGATATAAAACATCGATGCATTGTTGAATGCTGCATTCGATACATCCCCGAATAGTTTAATGGCGGCGATTCAAAATGGCGAAGTCACGAAATGGCGATCATTTGGATGCCTGTTTAGACGACGAATACACGTAGCATGTTTAGCTTCAGTATGTATAAACTGGGTTCACTTTTAGTGTTTTATAAGCGCAAAGTTATGGATATTATTAAGCAAACTAAGTCGACTTCTACAAATGTATTCTCTTACTGCTCTGGCTTCTGCCAAGTCATTGAGTACCTTCATTGTGGCTTTCTAGGCTATTGTTTTTTGTAGGGTTTTTTGTATTATATTTACACGAGCATATTTGTGTTTTACTTATAATGCCTATTGATGCTGCCTTGTTGGTTAGAGAATAGATCATGGCGGGGATTTCTTTATTTACACTGTCCTGTTTTAATGGGATGAC
>JAWPHD010021060.1:0-29467 GCA_037043455.1 Cyrtodaria siliqua | reverse complement strand
CCATATCAATATCACTTACAGTTTTCAAGAAGTAGTTGTTAAAAAATTATTTATTTTAAATCTATTTTGAGCCGTGGCAGCCATCTTGAATTTCCGGCCAGCCTGAAATTTTGCTAGGATCAACTAGACATCAAGAGCAACATTCCTGTGAAGTTTCATGAACATCCGTCAAGTAGTTTCAGAGAAGTAGTCGCTACAAGTTTTCATTATATAACTCTATGTAAACAAAGATGGCCAATGGCAGCCATGTTTAACGTCGAATCAAAATAATGTTTGACTAGGATCAACGTCATGTCATGCTGATCATTTTAGAAAAAGTCCCATATCAATATCATTTATAGTTTTCAAGAAGTAGTCGCTACAAACTTATTTTTTAAAAATCTATTTTTAGCTGTGGTGGCCATCTTGAATTTCTGGCCAACCTGAAATTTTGCTAGGATCAATGAGACATCAAGAGGAACATTCCTGTAAAGTTTCATGAAAATCCACTAAGTAGTTTCAGAGGAGTAGTCGCTACAAGTTTTTACTATATAACTCTATGTAAACAAAGATGGCCACTGGCAGCCATGTTTAATATCGAATCAAAACGATTTTTGACAACGACCAACATCATGTCATGCTGATCATTTCAGAAAAAGTCCAATATCAATATCACTTTTGGTTTTCAAGAAGTAGTCGCTACAAACTTGTATTTTAAAATTCTATTTTTAGCTTTGGTGGCCATCTTGGATTTCACAAAGATCAAGAATTTTTGCTAGGATCAACTAGACTTCATGGGCAACATTTCTGTAAGGTTTCATGAATATCCATCCAGTAGTTTCAGAGGAGTAGTCGCTACAAATAAAAGTCAGACAGACAGACAGACAGACGGACGACCGACGCCGCACCACGGCATAAGCTCCGCTGATCTCTGATCAGTTGAGCTAAAAATTAAAAAAAAAATTATACAAAAAAAAAAGAAAGAATGAAAGTCATAAAATATGGTAAAGTTTGGCAAAGATTGGCAAAGATCAGATGCAAAATGAAGGCCCTATCGTATGACAAGGGAAATTACAGCATTTTTACTAAAATCAAGGGCCATAACTCTGCTATTACTGGTCCGATCTGGCTGGTTTTCGAACTTCAACGAGCTGTCATTGACATTAACAATCTGATTAAGTTTGGTACAGATCGGATGAAAAATGAAGGCCCTATCGTCTTAAAGAGGCAAAATATAACATTTTTAACTAAATCAAGGGCATTTACTCAGCTATTACTGGTCCGATATGGATGGTTTTCAGACTTGTCCAAGCTTTTATTGATATTAACAATCTGATAAAGTTTGGTAAAGATCGGATGACTAATGAAGTCCCTATCGTCATAACGAGGCAAAATATAGCATTTTGATCTAAATCAAGGGCCATAACTCCGCTGTTACTAGTCCGATATGAATGGTTTTCAAACTTGCCTGAGCTTTCATTGATACTAACAATCTGATAAAGTTTAGTAAAGATCGAATGAACAATGAAGCCCCTATCGTTTTAATAAAGCAAAAATATAGCATTTTTAACTAAATCAAGGGCCATAACTCCATTGTTACTAGTCCGATATGGCTGATTTTTGAACTTGTCTGAGCTTTTATTGATATTAACGATGTGGTAAAGTTTGGTAAAGACAGGATGAAAAATGAAGGCCCTATCGTCTTAACGATGCAAAATATAGCATTTAGAACTAAATCAAGGGCCATAACTCCGCTGTTACTGGTCCGATATAAATGGTTTTCGAACTTGTCCGAGCTTTTATTGATATTAACAATATGATAAAGTTTGGTAAAGATCGGATGAACAATGAAGCCCCTATCGTCTTAACGAGGCAAAATATACCATTTTGAACTAAATCAAATGCCATAACTCCGCTGTTACTGGTCAGGTATGAATGGTTTTCGAACTGGTCCGAGCTTTCATTGCTATTAACAATCTGATAAAGTTTGGTAAAAGAAGCCCCTATCGTAATAACGAGGCAAAATATAGCATTTTTAACTAAACCAAGGGCCATAACTCCGCTATTACTGGTATGATCTGGCTGGTTTTTTAACTTGTCCAAGCTTCCATTGACATTAACAATCTGGTAAAGTTTGGTAAAGATCGGATCAAAAATGAAGGCTCTATCGGCTTAACGAGGCATACTATAGCATTTTTAACTAAATCAAGGGTCGTTACTCTGCTGTTACTGGTCCGATATAGATGGTTTTCGAACTTGTATGAGCTTTCATTGATATTAACAATCTGATAAAGTTTTGTAAAGATCAGATGAAAAATGAAGCCCCTATCGTCTTAACGAGGCAAAATATAGCATTTTTAACTAAATCAAGGGCCATAACTCCGCTGTTGAAAGTCTGATATGGCTGGTTTTCGTACTTGTCCGAGCTTTCATTGACATTAACAATGAGGTAAAGTTTGGTAAAGATAGGATGAAAAATAAAGGCCCTATCGTCTTAACGAGGCAAAATATAGCATTTTGAACTAAATCAAGGGCCATAACACCGCTGTTACTGATCCAATATAAATGGTTTTTGAACTTGTCCGAGTTTTCATTAATATTAACTATCTGATAAAGTCTGGTAAAGATCGGATGAAGAATGAAGCCCCTATCATCTTAACGAGGCAAAATATAGCATTTTGAACTAAATCAAGGGCCATAACTCCGCTGTTACTAGTCCGATATGGCTGGTTTTCGAACTTGTCCGAGCTTTCATTGATATTAACAATGTGGTAACATTTGGTAAAGATAGGATGAAAAATGAAGGCCCTATCGTCTTAACGAGGCAAAATATAGCAATATAGCATTTTGAACTAAATCAAGGGCCATAACTCCGCTGTTACTGGTCCGATCTGGCTGGTTTTCGAAATCGTGCGAGCTTTTATTGATATTAACAATCTGTTAAAGTTTGGTTAAGGTCGGATGAAAAATGAAGGCCCTATCGTCTTAACGAGACAAAAGTTAACGACGGACAGACGGACGACGGACAACTCGCCATCCCATAAGCTCTGCTGGCCCTTGGCCAGTAGAGCTAAAAATATTAACCTTTATCTCTTGTAGTTTCATAGATGATGATTTTTGAAGTTCTTCCCAATAACTCTATGTAAAACTGATCCAACAAGGGCCCCTAAGCTCTCAATTAAAGGAATTCTTATAAGAAAAGCTGATAATAAATAAAAAAATATTAACCTTTATCTCTTGCAGTTTCATAGAAGATTTTTGAAGTTCTTCCGTATAACTCTATGTAAAACTGATCCAACAAGGGCCGCTATGCTCCCAATTAAAGAAGAAAGAACCAAGGTTTCTTATATGAAAAAAAAATAAAAATTAAAAAATAAAAAAACATTAAAAAAAAAAAAATTAAAAAAGAGGCACAAGAGGGCCTGTGGATGCTCTACTTGCTAACATGGCTCTTATAACATCAATGAAGCGAGTGACTGCAATTTACGTGTTTTTTTAAAAGTTTTTGGCATTTTTAACTAAATCAAAGGCCATAACTAAAGAATCTGGTAATGTTTGGTAAATATCAGATGAAAAATGAGAAGGCCCTACCATATTAACGAGGCAAAATATAGCATTTTTAACTAAATCAAGAGCCAGAACTCCTCTGTTACTGGTCAGCTATGGCTGCTTTTTCGAACTTGGTCAATAGAGGCAAAAAAACATTTAAAACAATTTCAAAAAAAAAATTAAAAAATAAATAAATATATATATATATATATATATATAAAAAAAAGAATTTAAAAAAAATTATAATATAAAACAAGAGGCCCAAGAGGGCCTGTGGACGCTCTACTGGCTAACACGGCTCAAGTATAACATCAATTAAGCGAGCGACTGCCATTAAACAAGAGGCCCAAGAGGGCCTGTGGACGCTCTACTGGCTAACATGGCTCTTATAACATCAATGTAGCGAGTGACTGCCGTTTACATTTTTTTGAAAGTTTCGGGCAAAAAACAGCTTTTTAACTAAATCAAGGGCCATAACTAAAGAATCTGGTAAAGTTTGGTAAAGATCAAAATCAAGGCCATACCGTATTAACGAGGCAAAATATAGCATTTTTAACTAAATCAAGAGCCATAACTCCTCTGTTACTGGACCGACTGGTCAAACACAGAGCTAAAAGAAATAAAAAAATGGAAAATAAGAAATAATTTCAAAAATAGGGGGAAAAAAAATATAATAATAATTAAAAAAAAAATAATAATTAAATAAAAAAATTAAAAATAAAAAAAAAAAATGATAAAAAAAAATAAAAGATCGTAAAGATTGGTAAAGATCGGATGAAAAATAAAGGCCCTATCATCTTGAGGCAAAATATATCATTTTGAAGTAAATCAAGGGCCATAACTCCGATGTTACTAGTCCGATATAGCTGGTTTTCAAACTTGTCCAAGCTTTCATTGATATTAACAATCTGATCAAGTTTAGTAAAGATCGGATGAACAATAAAGACCCTATCGTCTTAACGAGGCAAAATATAGCATTTTTAACAAAATCAAGGGCCATAACTCCGCTGTTACTGGTCCGATATGGCTGTTTTTCAAACTTGTTCGAGCTTTCAACGACATTTACAATCTGATAAAGATTGGTAAAGATCGGATGAACAATGAAGCCCCTATCGTCTTAACGATGCAAAATATAGCATTTTTAAGTAAATCAAGGGACACAACTCCGCTGTTACTAGTCCGATATGGCTGGTTTTCGAACTTATCCGACATTTCATTGATATTAACAATGTGGTAAAGTTTGGTAAAGATAGGATGAAAAACGAAGGCCCTATCGTCTTAACTAGGCAAAATATAGCAATATAGCATTTTTAACTAAATCAAGGACCATAACTCCGCTGTTACTGGTCCGATCTGGCTGGTTTGCGAACTTGTCTGAGCTTTCATTGATATTAACAATCTGGTGAAGTTTGGTAAAGATAGGATGAAAAATGAAGGCCCTATCATCTTAACGAGGCACAATTTAGCAATATAGCATTTTGAACAAAATCAAGGGCCATAACTCCGCTGTTACTAGTCCGATCTGGCTGGTTTTCGAACTCATTCGAGCTTTCATTGATATTAACCTGTTAAAGTTTGGTAAAGATCGGATGAAAAATGAAGGCCCTATCGTCTTAACGAGACAAAAGTTAACAACAGACGACAGACGGACGGACGGATGACGGACGGACGACGGACAACTCGGCATATCATAAGCTCTGGTGGCCTTTGGCCAGTAGAGCTAACAAGAGGCCCAAGAGGGCCTGAGGACGCTCTACTGGCTAAAACAGCTCTTATAGATTTAGATATAGCTAGATATAGCTCTCTTCTCCTATAGATTTAACAAAGGAAAATACAGTATAGCATTTTTCAACAAATCAAGGGCCATAACTCTGTTATTACTAACAAGATCTAGCTGGTTTTCGAAATTGTCCAAGATTTCATTGATATACTGCGCTTTGCACAACTAGACATCATACGGAGGCTTCCTGCCAAATTTCGTAGAAATCCAACAAGCCGTTTAAGAGGAGTAGCGCCGACAAGAAATTTAAAATAAAAATGTCAAAGGGCCATAACTCAGTCAAAAATCAGCGAACTGGAACAAAAGCGTGATATGCACAACTAGACATCTTACCTATGCTTCCTGCCAAGTTTCGTCGAAATTCAACAAGGCATTTAAGATGAGTAGTGCCGACATGAAATGTTATAGTAAGTGTCAAGTAATTAAAAAGATAATGAAAACAAATGAAAAAAAATGAAAAAAAAAAAATTCAAATTATCAAAAAAAAAAAAAAAAATCAAATCATCAAGCAAAAAAAAAAAAAAAATTGAAAAAAACAACAAAAAAAACACAAAAAAAAACAGCAACATGAAATTGAAAAAAAAAAAAAAAAATCAATCAAATTAAAAAGAAAAACATTTAATTTTTTTTTAAAAACTGTTTCCCCCGGGGTGCGTACAAATTTGACACCAGGGTCACCATTTGAACAAACTTAGTAGAGGACCATAAGCTGATGCTACATGTAATACATGAGAGCTCTATGCCATGTGGTTCCAGAGAAGAAGAATTTTTTCAGTTTTTCCCTATACAAGCCATTGTACAAGTTAAACTGTGACCCCCAGGGTGGGCCAAATGTGACCAAACCCCCAGGGTGCGGCCAAATGTGACCAATGGGTCACCATTTGAACAAACTTGGTAGAAGACCATAAGCTTATAGCAAATGCATTTTTTTTTTCTTTCAGTTTTTCCCTATACATGTCTATTTAAAACATATGACCCTTTGGGCGGGGTCAAATGTGACCCCAGGGTCACATTTGAACAAACTTGGTAAAGGACCATAAGCTTATAGCAACAGCAAAATATTAAACCTCTGGCTCTTGCAGTTTCAGAGAAGAAGATTTTTTAAGTTTTTTCCTATACATGTCTATGTAAAACATGTGACCCTTGGGGCGGGGCCAAATGTGACCCAAGGGTCACCATTTGAACAAACTTAGTAGAGGACCATAAGCTGATGCTACATGTAATACATGAGAGCTCTGTGCCATGTGGTTCCAGAGAAGATTTTTTTTTCTCAGTTTTTCCCTATACAAGCCTATGTAAAACTGTGACCCCCGGGGTGGGGCCAAATGTGACCCCTGTGTCACCATTTGAACAAACTTGGTAGAGGACCACAAGCTTATAGCAAATGCAAAATATTAAACCTCTGGCTCTTGCAGTTTCAGAGAAGAAGATTTTTTAAGTTTTTCCCTATGTAACATGTCTATGTAAAACATGTGACCCTTGAGGCGGGGCCAAATGTGACCCCAGGGTCACCATTTGAACAAACTTGGTAAAGGACCATAAGCTTACAGTAAATGCAAAATATCAAACCTCTGGCTGTTGTAGTTTCCGAGAAGAAGATTTTAAAAAAAAAAATCTATATAAGTCTATGTAAAACAGTGACCCCGGGGCGGGGACAAATTTGAACCCAGGGTCACCATTTGAACAAACTTAGTAGAGGACCATAAGCTGATGCTACATGTAATACATGAGAGCTCTGTGCCTTGTTGTTTTAGAGAAGAAGGTTTTTTAAAGTTTTTTCCTATATGTCTATATGAAAAACATGCAAAACCTCAATATACAAACTTTGGACCCCCGGGGCACAGCCATTTTTGACCCCGGGGACTTTATTTGAACAAACTTGATAGTCTAGGCGTTGGCGATCATTTTAAAAGAAAAACTGTTGAAATCTGTCCAGCTGTTCTGGAGAAGAAGATTTTTTAAGGTTTCGACCATATATGGTTATGGCAGCCATCTTGGATCTAAGGATCATCCATGTCAAGTTTGGTCAAAATTAGCCGAGCGGTTTCTGAGGAGAAGTCGTTTGAAGAAAAGTTAACGGACGACGGACGGACGACGGACGGACGGACGACGGAAGACGGACAACACACCATCCCATAAGCTCTTCTGGCCCTTAGCCAGTAGAGCTAAAAACAGACTTTTTAACTAAATCAAGGGCCATAACTAAAGAATCCGGTAAAGTTTGGTAAAGATCAGATGAAAATGAAGGCCCTACCGTATTAACGAGGCAAAATACAGCATTTTTAACTAAATCAAGACCCATAAGGCCAGGTTTTTTTATTAATTGATATACGGATTTTTTTTCTAAAAGTTGAGGGGAAAAAAATTAAAAAAATTAAAAAAAAATTATATAAAAAAAAGAAAGTCATAAAATCTGATAAAATTTGGCAAAGATCAGATGCAAAATGAAGGCCCTATCGTATGACAAATTATAGCATTTTTAACAAAATCAAATAACTCCACTATAACTGGTTCGATCTGGTTGGTTTTCGAACTTGACCAAGCTTTCATAGACATTAAAAATCTGATAAAGTTTAGTAAAGATCGGATGAAAAATCTTAACGAGGCAAAATATATCATTTCAAACTAAATCAAGGGCCATAACTCTGCTGTTACTAGTCAGATATAAATGGTTTTCGAACATGTCTGAGCTTTCATTGCTATTAACAATCTGATAATATTTGGTAAAGATCAGATGAGCAATGAAGCCCCTATCGTCTAAAAGAGGCAACATATAGCATTTTTAACAAAATCAAGGGCCATAACTCCACTGTAACTGGTCCAATATGGCTGGTTTCCAATATCTTGTTTAAGTTTTTAACAACATTAACAATCTGATAAAGTTTGGTAAAGATCGGATGAGTAATGAAGCCCCTATCATCTTAACGATGCAATATATAGCATTTTTAACTAAATCAAGGGCCATAACTCTGCTGTTACTGGTCCGATATGGCTGGTTTTCGAACTTGTCCAAGCTTTTATTGATATTAACAATGTAATAAAGTTTAGTAAAGATAGGATGAAAAACGAAGGCCCTATCGTCTTAACGAGGCAAAATATAGCAATATAGCATTTTTAACTAAATCAAGGACCATAACTCCGCTGTTACTGGTCCGCTCTGGCTGGTTTTCGAACTTGTTCAAGCTTTCATTGATATTAACAATGTGGTAAAGCTTGGTAAAGATAGGATGAAAAATGAAGGCCCTATCGTCTTAACGAGGCAAATACAGCAGTATAGCATTTTTAACTAAATCAAGGGCCATAACTCTGCTGTTACTTGTCCGATCTGGCTGGTTTTTTAACTCATCCGAGCTTTTATTGATATCAACAACCTGTTAAAGTATGGTAAAGATCAGATGTAAAATGAAGGCCCTATCGTCTTAACGAGACAAAAGTTAAAGCTGACGACGGACGACGGACGGACGACGGACGATGGACAACTCAGCATCCCATAAGCTCTGCTGGCCTTCGGCCAGTAGAGCTAAAAAAAAAGAAAGTCATAAAATCTGGTAAAGTTTGGTAAATATCAGATGCAAAATGAAGGCCCTATTGTACTAACGAAGCAAATTATAGTATTTTTAATGAAATCAATGGCCATAACTCTGCTGTTGGCTGGTTTACAAACTTGTCCGAGCTTTCATTGACATTAACAATCTGACAAAGTTTGGTAAAGATCGGATGAACAAGAGGCCCAAGAGGGCCTGTGGACGCTCTACTGGCTAACATGGCTCTTATAACATCAATGAAGCGAGTGACTGCCATTTACGTTTTTTTGAAAGTTTCAGGCAAAAAACAGCTTTTTGACTAAATCAAGGGCCATAACTAAAGAATCTGGTAAAGTTTGTAAAGATTAGATGAAAAATGAAGGCCATACCGTATTAACGAGGCAAAATATAGCTTTTATTTCTGGTCCAACATAGAGATAAAAAAAAAAAAAAAAAAAAAAAAAAAATCTGAAAAAAAATGGAATAATTTCAAAAAAAAAAATTAATAAAAAAAAATAAAAAAAATAAAAAAAAAAAAAAATAAAAAAAAATAATATATGAATAAATAAATAATAATAAAAAAAAATAATGATTAAAATAAAAATGAGTAATAATATAAAAAAGACAGTTGTAAAATCTGGTAAAGTTTGGCAAAGATCAGATGCAAAATGAAGGCCTTATCGTAGGACGAGGCATATTATAGCATTTTGAACAAAATCAAGGGCCATAACTCCGCTGTTACTTGTCCGATCTGGTTGGTTTTCGAACTTGACCAAGCTTTCATAGACATTAACAATTTCATGAAGTTTGGTAAAGATCGGATGAAAAATGAAGGCGCTATAGTCTTAACGAGGCAAAATATATTATTTTGAAGTAAATCAAGGGCCATAACTCCGATGTTACTGGTCCGATATGGCTGGTTTTCGAACTTGTCTGAGCTTTCATTGATATAAACAATTTGATAAAGTTTGGTAAAGATCGGATGAACAATGAAGCCCCTATAGTCTTAACGAGGCAAAATATAGCATTTTTAACTAAATCAAGGGCCATAACTACGCTGTTACTATTTCGATATGGCTGGTTTTCGAACTTGTCCAAGCTTTCTTTGATATTAACAATCTGTTCAAGTTTGGTAAAGATTGGATGAACAATGAAGCCCCTATTGTCTTAACGAGGCAAAATATAGCATTTTTAACTAAATCAAGGGCCATAACTTCCCTGTTACTGGTTCGATATGGCTGTTTTTCAAACTTGTTCGAGCTTTCAACGACATTAACAATCTGATAAAGATTGGTAAAGATCGGATGAACAATGAAGCCCCTATCGTCTTAACAATGCAAAATATAGCATTTTTAACTAAATCAAGGGCTACAACTCCGCTGATACTAGTCCGATATGGCTGGTTTTCGAACTTGTCCGAGCTTTCATTGATATTAACAACGTGGTAAAGTTTGGTAAAGATAGGATGAAAAACGAAGGCCCTATCGTCTTAACGAGGCAAAATATAGCAATATAGCATTTTTAACTAAATCAAGGACCATAACTCCGCTGTTACTGGTCCGATCTGGCTGGTTTTCGAACTTGTCCGAGCTTTCATTGATATTAACAATGTGGTAAAGTTTGGTAAAGATAGGAAGAAAAATAAAGGTCCTATCGTCTTAACGAGGCAAAATTTAGCAATATAGCATTTTTAACTAAATCAAGGGCCATAACTCCGCTGTTACTTGTCCGATCTGGCTGGTTTTCGAACTCATCCGAGCTTTTATTGATATTAACAATCTGTTAAAGTTTGGTAAAGATCGGATGAAAAATGAAGGCCCTATCGTCTTAACGAGACAAAAGTTAACAACAGACGACGGACAACGGACGACGGACAACTCGGCATCTCATAAGCTCTGCTGGCCGAAGGCCAGTAGAGCTAAAAATGAAGGCCCTATCGTCTTGAGGCAAAATATAGCATTTTTTAACAAAATCAAGGGCCACAACTCGCTGTTACTGGTTCGATATGGCTGTTTTTCAAACTTGTCCGAGCTTTCATTGACATTAACAATCTGATAAAGTTTGGTAAAGTTTGGATGAACAATGAAGCCCCTATCGTCTTAATGAGGCAAAATGTAGCATTTTGAACTAAATCAAGGGCCATAACTCCGATGTTACTGGTCCGATATGAATGGTTTTTGAACTTGTCTGATCTTTCATTGATATTAACAATCTGATAAAGTTTGGTAAAGATCAGATGAACAATGAAGCCCCTATCGTCTTAATGAGGCAAAATGTAGCATTTTGAACTAAATCAAGGGCCATAACTCCGATGTTACTGGTCCGATATGAATGGTTTTTGAACTTGTCTGAGCTTTCATTGATATTAACAATCTGATAAAGTTTGGTAAAGATCAGATGAACAATGAAGCCCCTATCGTCTTAACGAGGCAAAAGTTAACGACAGACGGACAACGCGGACAGACAGACGACGGACAACTCGCCATCCCATAAGCTCTGCTGACTCTTGTCCAGTAGAGCTAAACATAAATAAAAATAATAAAAAAAAAATTAAAAAAAATAAATAAAAAGTTGGAACCCATGAACCAAGTTTTCTTATGAGAAAATAAAAAATTTGCCTCTAGTGAGATTTGAACCCATGACCCCTGGGGGTTCCAGTGTACATTACTAAATATTGAAAAAGGGCCATAAATCCAGTGTTACTTGTTCAATCTGGCTGGTTTTGAAACTCATCCGAGCTTTCATTGATATCAACAATCTGGAAAGGTTTGGGAAAGATTGATTACAAAATGAAGGCGCTAGTGCTCACAAGGCTGAAAATCGCATTTTTCAATAATTCAAGGGCAAATAACTCCAATGTTCCTTGTCCGATATAGCTGGTTTTTGAACATGTCCGAGCTTTCATTGATATTAACAATCTACGCAAGTTTGGTTAAGATCAAATACTAAATGAACTCCGCTGTTACTGGTTCGACCTGGCTGGTTTTCAAACTCGTCTAAGCTTTCATTGATATCAACAATCTGGCCAAGCTTGGGAAATACAAAATGAAGGTGAACGCTAGAGTGTTCACAAGGCAGAAAATGGCATTTTTCAAAAAAGGGCCATAACTCTGGTATTACTTACCCAATTTAGCTGGTTTTCGAACTTGTTCAAGGTTTCATTGGTATTAACAATCTGTGCAAGTTTGGCAAAGATCAAATAATAAATGTTCACAAGGCAAAAAATGGCATTTTCCAGAAAAAAACAAGGGCCATAACTCCGGTGAAATTAATCCGATCTGGCTGGTTGTCCGAGCTTTCACTGATATAAAAGACACTGGAAAAGTTTCATAAAGATCCGATTAATAATGAAGGCCCAACAGTGTTCACAAGGCCAAAGTTAACGGACGGACGACTAGTAGAGCGAATAATATATTAAGAATTGAAAAAAGTTACTCTTGTCATTATGCGTCACCTTGTGGAAAGAGCATACAGTATAATAGTGGTATCCTTAGTCTGTTTACAATATAGTAGAAATAAGGTTAAATGAGGGTATATGTGCCCTATTGGCCAAAGGCCACATTGTCAAATTAACAAGCATTCTTCATCTTGCTAACAGTGCTGTCATCACTCACCTCGCTAACATTTCTCACCTTTTTAATGTTGCTCACATTGCACACATGCTTTTTAACATGCAAATTAGGTAGTTTTCACCTCGCTACCCAAGTGCTAACCTTGTTCTGACACTCACGTGAGATCTTTCTAATTTGCATGTTAAACCTTGCTCACCTTCCTCACGTGAGATCTACCTAATTTGCATGTTAAAATGCACGCGAGCAAGAACCAGGTTAGATCTCACTTAGTGTGCAATATGTTAGCGCATTTTGGTATGAGAAAGAGAAATATCAGAATTTTTAAAAGTCGGCAGTTTTCGACCCAATCAGATTTTTATCTATTTTGAGTGATGCCCTAATTTTCTTGATAACATTCGTCTTTTTTATCTAGTGAGGCCTGTAAAATGTATATCATTTGCACAATTTGTGTATAATGACACCTGGTTTCTGCCTGGTTTCCTGCATGTTTCCACCAGGATATTTTGACACCTGTCAATTCAAAAATGCCGGGCTTCATTTGCAAGAAGATGCACCGTTCATTTGAAAAAAAGGCGCCCATCATTTTTACCTCATTTACCTGTTAATTTGCCAAGAAGACGACTGGTTTCCTGCCCGATTCCAGCTGGATTTTCTAGTATAAGTTAATTACAATTACCCCATAACTGACGCCTGGAATTTCAGTAAAATGACGCCTCATTTAAAGGCAGAACATTTTGTACAGACAGTCAAAAACAAAATTAAAAATATATTTCCACTGAGGACAGACATAAGTTTATTTATATATGTTTTACAATATAATTAGTATTGTGTGCTCAGAGCAAATGGCTGTAACTCACCCATGTTTCAAGATCTGCTGCCATCAGAGAAACAATGCGGAAGCCTTTTGGAGTATTCTCTTGTATGGTTCTTGTGAAATCCAGATTATTGTTGTGAAAACGTTGCGTTCTACGAACACTTCGGAGTTGGCGGTGTCCATCAGTTTCGAATCTCCACCAATGGCAACTTACTGACAAACATAAATAAAGAAATACAATGTTGTAAAAGTTTATATGCTCAAAACAATAACTTAATGTCTATAACAAAATGCTGATGCATTATGGGTTCCAACCATGAAGTTTTCTCCCTGTATTCATGCAGAGTGCACTCAAGGTTATTAAATTATATTATTCCTTACAGATAAGCAACTCGATTAAGATTCTACAAAACATATTCAAGGGTTAAATAGTTCTAGAAAACGAGCATAAACAGAAAATCAGAACAGATTTGAATTTGTTAAGGTCACAGTAAGTCTACACTACTCAGCTTTTATAATCAGTCATCCAAGATTTTTGAAAATAACACGAATATTAAAAACTGGAAATCACCGACATACATACCAATATTTTATTAAGTTTATCCACAAGGTTTTAATCCAATCAAGGCAGATTAAGTTTTATAAATCGCTAGCGATATTTGTTAAACAATGCCAGATAAAATTTCAAATGAAAATATGAATTATTAAAAAATATATAATTCTTTGAAAAGTGACCGATTATAGAAGTTGAGAAGTGTAGTTATAATGAATATCTGTCAATTCTTCTATTTTCAAAAGCGAATAGATTGTAAACAAAGGTGTGAAGGACGGCGAGATGGATGGACAAACACACACACAAACTAGAACTATCACTAAGTTGATGAATACTCCAGCGTGGAAAATTCTAAGTCAAACAAAGGGCCATAATTCTGTAAACAATTAGGCAATCAACAATGGGTGATGTAGAGGGATATAAGGTCATCAGTTGTGATGTGTATTTGAAGGTTGGTAACAACCCATTAAAAACTGTTTGAGAAATTCAAGTAAAAATGTGTTACGCGACAGGACAGAAATGTGTTACGGGACAGAAATGTGTTGCGACATTACAGACAACATGATTCCTATAATAACCCCCACCTCATTTTGTGAAAGAGGGGATATAACAATAAAAATCAACTAAATCACACAGTGCAATATTTTGACCAAGATAATATAAAAGTGGTGACATCATGAAGAGCAAACATTAGAGACTAGGTGTGTTCAGTTCAGTGCATCTCCAATTTCACAAACACAAGTATTAAAAAATAAATTAATATGTAAACTCACAACATATTTGGATAACTCTAGTGAGCTAGTGTCAAGATTATTTCCTGGTAACAGCATAATGACATTCCCACTTTGTGTTTTGTCTAAACGCGGGAGTCGCTGCATTGTCACTGATAACTGAGTATGTGATAAAGGTGAATCAGGCCTGAAATATATAAAAGTCAAGATCAGCAATGGGATGACGATGACAACTAAAACTATCACTAAAGGTGATACCCAACTTTGAAAACGTTTGAAGTGAAAGGCACATGAAGTTCATCATACAATATAAAAGTGGAAACTCCTATAAAAGCATATAGAAACTCCTATAAAAGCATATAGAAGTTTCCACTTTTATATTGTATCATCATAAATGAACTTCATGTGCCTTTTACTTCAAAATATTTCACCAAGTACACTCTAACTATAAAGTTTGAAGACACTGACTGGTGCAATCCTTCATGAATTATAAAGCAGTGTTTTTTTTGAAAGTGTTAAAGTTTATGAAAAGGGGCATAAATCTGCATTGGATAATTGATAAGAAAGAACTGTATACAGTTTCATGACCATAATAGTTCAATATTTTGCCAATATTTTGCCAAGTTATGAGCTAGCAGGTTAGGTTGCAGGTTAAAGTTTTATGAAAAGGGAGCGTAACTCTAACACAAGAGGCCCCTGTGGACGCTCTACTGGCTAACATGGCTCTTATAACATCAATGAAGCGAGAGACTGCAATTTAAGTTTTTTTGAAAGTTTTGGGCAAAATACAGCTTATCAACTAAATCAAGGGCCATAACTAAAGAATCTGGTAAAGTTTGGTAAAGATCAGATGAAAAATGAAGGCCCTACCGTATTAAAGAGGCAAAATATAGGATTTTTAACTAAATCAAGAGCCATAACTCCTCTGTTACTGGTCCGACTGGTCCAACATAGAGCTAAAAAAAAAAATCAAAGAAAATCAAAAACATATTTAAAACAAAAAATTTAAAAAAAAAAATCAATCAACGGACGGACGGACAGACGGACGGACGACGGACATCGCACCACGGCATAAGCTCTGCTGATCTCTGATCAGTCGAGCTAAAAATCATAAAATCTGGTAAAGTTTGGCAAAGATCAGATGCAAAATGAAGGCCCTATCGTAAGACGAGGCAAATTATAGCATTTTATAACAAAATCAAGGGCTATTACTGGTTTTCGAACTTGACCTAGCTTTTATTGACATTAACAATCTCATAAAGTTTGGTAAAGATCGGATAAAAAATAAAGTCTTAACAAGGCAAAATATAGCATTTTTAACTAAATCAAGGGCAATAACTCAGCTGTTAATGGTCCGATCTAGCTGGTTTTCGAACTTGTCCGAGCTTTCATTGATATTAACTATCTGTGGAAGTTTGTTAAAGATCAAATAATCAATGAAGGTGCTAGAGTGTTCACAAGGCTTAATATGGCATTTTTCAGCAAAACAAGGGTCATAACTCCGTTGAAATTATTTCGATCTTGCCGGTTTTCAAACTTATTCAAGCTTTCATTGATATAAAGACACTGGCAAAGTTAAGTAAAGATCCGATTAATATTGAAGGCCCTAGAGTGTTCACAAGGCAGAAAATAGCATTTTTCAGAAAAAACAAGGGCCATAACTCCGGTGTTAATGATCCGATTTGGCTGGTTTCCAAACTTGTTCGAGCTTCATTGATATTAACAATCTGTGCAAGTTTGGTAAAGATCAAACAATAAATGAAGGTGTTTAGAGTGTTCACAAGGCTTAATATGCCATTTTTCAGCAAAACAAGGGCCATAACTCGGGTGAAATTACTCCGATCTGGCTGGTTTTCGAACTTGTTCGAGCTTTCATTGATATTAACAACCTGATAAAGTTTGGTAACGATCAGATGAAATTTGAAGGCCCTACGGTGGTAACAAGACAAAAGTTAACGACGGACGGACGGATGGACAACGGACAACTCGTCCATCCCATAAGCCCTTCAGTTAAAACAAGAGGTCAATGATCTTGAAGCTCTACCGATAGGTTTTTGATAGCTAGATCAGATTTCCTGTGAAGTTTCATGAAAATCCGTCAAGTAGTTTCAAAGGAGAAGTTGCTACAAGTTTTCATTATATAACTTTATGTAAACAAAGATGGCCGCTGGCGGCCATGTTTAACGTCAAATCAAAATAATTTTTGACAAGGATCAACATCATATTATACTGATCATTTTAGAAAAAGTCCCATATCAATATCACATAGTTTTCAAGAAGTAGTCGCTACAAACTTGTATTTTGAAAATCTATTTTTAGCCATGGCGGCCATCTTGAATTTCCGGCCGACCTGAAATTTTGCTAGAATCAATTAGACATCAAGAGCTACATTGCTGTTAAGTTTCATAAAAATCCATCAAGTAGTTACAGAGGAGTAGTCGCTACAAGTTTTTACTAAATAACTCTAAACAAAGACGGCCACTGGCAGCAATGTTTAACGTCGAATCAAAACAATTTTCGACAAGGATGAACTGATCATTTAAGAAAAAGTCCCATATCAATATCACTTCGAGTTTTCAAGAAGTAGTCGCTACAAACTTGTTTTTTATAAATCTATTTTTAGATTTGGCGGCCATCTTGGATTTCCATCAATATGAATTTTTGCTAGGATCAACTAGACTTCATGGGCAACATTTCTGTAAAGTTTCATGAAAATCCATTCAGTAGTTTCAGAGGAGTAATCGCTACAAAAAAAAGTTGACGGACGGACGACGGATACCGCACCACGGCATAAGCTCTGATCAGCAGAGCTAATGAATATGTGTGTGAAATTTCATGAAGATAGGTCAAATACTTTTCAGGTTATGGCCAATTATGAGCTTGGTTAGGTCGCAGGTTCAAGTTTTATGAAAAGGAGCACAGCTCTGCTGAAATGGAAGTCAGAGTTATTGGTCATGGGTAACAATAATCTGTGTGGTAAGATGAATAGGTGTGTGAAGTTTCATAACACACTGTCAAATACTTCTCAAGTTATGGCCAGTTCGCCTGGTAAGGATGAGGTTAGTTTTATGAAAGGGGGCATAACTCTGTCAATATCAGAGCTCTAGATAAGCTGCATATATGCGTAATTTACGCAAATAAATGAGCCAAAAAACGCAAAAGATTTCTTTCTATGCGTACTAAAAACTTTTAAAAAAAATAAGAAAAACACAAACAATTTATTTCAATGCGTACCGAAACGTACATACACCACGTTTCGCAATCAATTAAATGGTTTGTTTGATTGTCGATTGTTCTGTTCCGTACTCGTCACACGTTTGTAGAATATGTTCCTAGTACTGTATGATGCAAGACTCGACTAGAACATATTGAGAACGAGTCTACGTTTGACTAAACGAACATTTCACAGACGGGTTTCAGGTTATGTTTACTTTATATAAAACGTGTTGAATTGAGGTATCGTTAATAGGTATTGTAATCCAGTCTGCGTATTGATATCCTGTCAAATTTTCCCGTAAAATACGAAAAGATGTCAGGTAAAAGCGTTCGCGGAAGGAAAATGCATAAACATCATTCCAAACGTGAATAAAATCATCAGCTATATTTACGTTCAAGCAGATGTCATCCGAGTCAATTGTCCAGCCAATAATATTTGATTTGATTGATCAAAGTGTTTCAAAGTCAAAAAAGAAACACGATGGAAGCACAATTTCAGATAAAACTATTGCCGGCTGAAAGTTGAAATTCCCATGGCTTGTAGTTGAGACTAACGGCAATGGTGTATTGTAAAATTTACCAATAACTATCAGTAGTTGAAGAAAAAAAAAGGAAATATAAACAAGAGGCCCAAGAGGGCCTGTGGACGCTCTACTTGCTAACACGGCTGAGTGACTGCCATTAAAAAACAGCTTTTTAACTAAATCAAGGGCCATAACTAAAGAATCTGGTAAAGTTTGGTAATGATCAGATGAAAATGAAGGCCCTACCGTATTAACGAGGCAAAATATAGCATTTTTAACTAAATCAAGAGCCATAACTCCTCTGTTACTCGTCCGATATGGCTGGTTTTCGAACTTGTCTGAGCTTTCATTGATATTAACAATGTTGTAAAGTTTGGTAAAGATAGGATGAAAAATGAAGGCCCTATCGTCTTAACAAGGCAAAATACAGCGGTATAGCATTTTTAACTAAATCAAGGACCATAACTCCGCTGTTACTGGTCCGATCTGGCTGGTTTTCGAACTTGTCTGAGCTTTCATTGATATTAACAATCTGGTGAAGTTTGGTAAAGATAGGATGAAAAATGAAGGCCCTATCATCTTAACGAGGCACAATTTAGCAATATAGCATTTTGAACAAAATCAAGGGCCATAACTCCGCTGTTACTAGTCCGATCTGGCTGGTTTTCGAACTCATTCGAGCTTTCATTGATATTAACCTGTTAAAGTTTGGTAAGATCGGATGAAAAATGAAGGCCCTATCGTCTTAACGAGACAAAAGTTAACAACAGGCAACATATAGCATTTTTAACTAAATCAAGGGCCATAACTCCACTGTAACTGGTCCAATATGGCTGGTTTCCAATATCTTGTTTAAGTTTTCAACAACATTAACAATCTGATAAAGTTTGGTAAAGATCGGATGAGTAGTGAAGCCCCTATCATCTTAACGATGCAATATATAGCATTTTTAACTAAATCAAGGGCCATAACTCTGCTGATACTGGTCCAATATGGCTGGTATTCGAACTTGTCCGAGCTTTCATTGATATTAACAATGTTGTAAAGTTTGGTAAAGATAGGATGAAAAATGAAGGCCCTATCGTCTTAACAAGGCAAAAGACAGCAGTATAGCATTTTTAACTAAATCAAGGGCCATAACTCCGCTGTTACTTGTCCGATCTGGCTGGTTTTCGAACTCATCTAAGCTTTTCATTGATATTAACAACCTGTTAAAGTATGGTAAAGATCGGATGAAAAATGAAGGCCCTATCGTCTTAACGAGACAAAAGTTAACGCCGACGACGGACGGACGACGGACAATATTATGATTTATTATGCAAAATTATAACCTCATTCCATTTTATCCTACTCTAAAGAATATATTTTTTTCCAGCTTATAAAAGTGTCATAATGCTACCAAAAAGTTTAATTATAAAACTATATCAATTAAATCTCTTACAACATCAACCTTAGTATATCCTCTTTTTTCTGCTCCAAATCACACTGTGGAACAGAAATGGAATGATCTGTATTCAGAAATATAGCAGGTGTGTGACCAGTTCAAACGCAGGTCATGTTATGCAATTTCTCCTGAGAATTATGTTACTATCTCAGTAGATTTGCTCTTGTCTGAGATTATAGTTGGAAAATCAGAATTAAAATAAAATCTTAAAATCCTACAATTTGTTTTCAGTCTTTTTCTGAGAGTCAAAATACAAAAGAGACTAAATCCTTACCCTTCCATGAATGTATAATGGACTGTCCTTTTAATTTGGACCAGTCCATTTGTAGTACAAAGGGGTGTTTCGATCAAATGACTGATAAGCACCAAGACAGATCAGCCTGCAAGATGTCGTGCCAGTCATTTTTGTAAAGGTTCCAAATCAATATCACTAATGTTTTTTGAGAAGTAGTCACCACAAAATCGCATTTTTTAACCATTGCGGCCATCTTGAATTTCCGACCAACCTGAACTTTTTCTAGGATCAACTAGACATCAAGAGCAACATTCCTGTGAAGTTTCATGAAAATCCTTCACGTAGTTTCAGAGGAGTAGTCGCTACAAGTTTTCATTCTATAACTCTATGTAAACAAAGATGGTCACTGGCGGCCATGTTTAAAGTCACATCAAAATAATTTTCGATAAGAATCAAAGTCATTCCATACTGATCATTTTAGAAAAAGTCCCATATCAATACCACTTATAGTTTTCAAGAAGTACTCGCTATAAACTTGTTTTTTGAAAATCTATTTTTAGCTGTGGTGGCCATCTTGAATTTCAGACCAACAGTAAATGTTGCTAAGATCATTTAGACATCAAGAGCAACATTCTTGTAAAGTTTCATGGAAATCTGTCGCGTAGTTTTAGAGTAGTCGCTACAAATTTTTACTAAATAACTTTTTGTAAACAAAGATGGCCGCTGGCATCCATGTTTAACGTCGAATCAAAACGATTTTCAAAAAGGACCAACATCATGTCATGCTGATCATTTTAGAAAAAGTCCCATCAATATCACTTAGAGTTTTCAAGAAGTAATCGCTACAAACTTGTTTTTTAAAAATCTATTTTTAGATTTGTGGCCATCTTGGATTTCACATCAACATGAATTTTTGCTAGGATCAACTAGACTTCATGGGCAACATTTCTGTAAAGTTTCATGAAAATCCATTCAGTAGTTTCAGAGGAGTAGTCGCTACAAAAAAAAGTTTACGGACAGACGGACGGACGGACGGACAGCGCACCTGTATGGCATAAGCTCTGCTGATCTCTGATCAGTAGAGCTAAAAAAAACAAATATCAAAAACCTTGTCTAGAGCTCTGAACATGAAAGTCAAGAGTTATTGGACACATGTAACATCATTCCTTATGTTAAGATGAAGATGTGTGTGAGGTTTCATGAACATATGCAAAATACTTTTCAAGTTATTGCCAATGTTAGGTTGGAGGTTAAAGTGTGACGTACGATGGACAAAGTGATCCCGAAGTGTCTGCCATGCTACGCAGGTGACGCAACAAAAAGGGCAATAATTTTGTAATGAAACAGGCAATCAAAAATGTGTGATCTATAGGAACGTAAGGTCATCAGTTGCTATGTGTATGTCAAGTTTGGAAACAACACATTCACAACTGTTTGAGGAATGCAATTAATAACAAGAAGCACCGCCTGTGGGTGCAGACGCTCAACTTTCGAGGCATTGTCTATTTATTGGGAAAGTAAGCTGAAATGCATATTTCTGATTAATTGCCAAACATAATTATGGCACTTGTGTCTGAGTTCTTCATATAAAAGCGAATGCATGTGTGAAGTGTCCCTGAATTCTTTAAGGGGGATTCTAAGATAAAATGAAAAAAGTAAATTTACGAAAGACTAAGTTAACAAGCTTACATACAAAACTGTTACTTATTCTTTTGAAGTATAAAAGGGGCCATAATTTTGTTCAAATAAAAGCATGATTTGTAGAACATGGCATGATTATGTTGTCTAATGATGTCGAATACATGTGTAAAGTTTCAACCAATTATGTAAAGTAGTTTTCGAGATTATACAAGCTTACATACAAACTAATTAACCCAGATGCAGACGACTATCAATTGATGACAATAGCTGTTGTTTTTTTCCTTCGAAAAAGTCGAGCTTAAAATAACACAAATCGAATCACTATTGGCTATACCTGTTAATTATTCCTGTGTAACCCAACACACTGTGCAGTAATGACCTAATATTTAATTTAGTTTTGTGTTCTTTGCATCATCCTTATAATAACATTCATTGAATTAACTCTGCGTGAAGCTGCTCTTTGTTACATGAATTTTTAAAATAAGAAGCTTAATAAACCCATTTCAATGACAGTTCTTTCATACTAATCTCATTCATTATCAGTGGTGTAAAGCAAAACTAGAAATGTGTCCATGGGACACAGATGTCGCCACTGAAAACAATTCTCGAAAAAATGTAAAATATGAATAAAAAGAACTCCGGTAATTTCATACCCCACCCAACCCAAGTTCTCCTTGAAGAAGCGAAAACGGGATTGGCTGGGGTATGAAAAAAACTAATTTCGGCTTAAGAAGTTTGCATATTGTAAAATTAAAACAGTTAATAGGTGATTTTAAACAGGTTATCGCATTTTGTCAGTAAACCTGTTTTTAAACAGGTTTTATTGTCGAAATATCCTTCCATAAAAAGGAATTAGAAGTAGATGTCTTGTCCGTCATATAATCTTCTGTATTGGGTTATACTAGCTTACCCTATTAGAGCTATTCCATGCAAACAAAAAATTACATTGGACCCCAGGAAAGCACTTTTGAAATTGAACACCCACCCATAGATGCAATATTGAGTTTAAAGAACCAAATTTTGGAAAAAGGTTTCAACCACGATGTTTATTACATTGCCTTCCTGCGGTCCTGGATATGTTTTAATGGAATAGCCCTTATTTTAATTCTGTGTGCAAACAAAATATTTTATCAATTGTTATCTTCATATTTTTTAAATTCATCTACGCATGTTTCTAGTAAGGGCTGTTCCAGGAAAAAAGGCCTGGGGGGCAAGAACGACAGACAAAAAAAAAAACCATCCTCCACCCACAGAATTTGAATTCGCCAAGAACCCCCCACCCACAGAATTAGAACTTTTTACAAATTTAGTAAATTTGATAAATTGACCTTCAAATCACTCTTATAATCAGTGCTCCAGATAAGCTTAATTTTTCATAGCGGTAACATTGAATATGGACCTGAGGATTGGGTCTATGTTCACAAAGAAAACAATCTTGTAGGTCTGGGTCCATATTCATAAAGAAAACAATCCTGTAGGCCTGGGTCCATATTCATAAAGAAAACAATCCTGTAGGCCTGGGTCCATATTCATAAAGAAAACAATCTTATAGGCCTGGGTCCATATTCATAAAGAAAACAATCCTGTATGCCTGGGTCCATATTCATAAAGAAAACAATCTTGTGGGCCTGGGTCCATATTCATAAAGAAAACAATCCTGTAGGTCTGGGTCCATATTCATAAAGAAAACATATCTGTAGGCCTGGGTCCATATTCATAAAGAAAACAATCCTGTAGGCCTGGGTCCATATTCATAAAGAAAACAATCCTGTAGGCCTGCGTCCATATCCATATCCATAAAGAAAACAATCCTGTAGGCATGGGTCCATATTCATAAAGAAAACAATCTTGTAGGCCTGGGTCCATAGGCCTGGGTCCATATTCATAAAGAAAACAATCCTGTAGGCCTGGGTCCATACTCATAAAGAAAACAATCCTGTAGGCCTGGGTCCATATTTATAAAGAAAACAATCCTGTAGGCCTGGGTCCATATCCATAAAGAAAACAATCCTGTAGGCCTGGGTCCATATTCATAAAGAAAACAATCTTGTAGGCCTGGGTCCATATTCATAAAGAAAACAATCCTGTAGGCCTGGTTTTTTGGGTTTTTTTACCCCACCCACACCACCAAATATTGGCCGCGATTTTTCAAAAATGGCCGTGCAAAAGACGGCTGCACGGTTGGCTGCCTAATAACTTCCCCTCCGGAAAATAACCGATAGTATGAATCAAATTGAGTACAATGTAAAATAGTACGAATCTAATTGAGTACAAAGTACGACATTTCGTAGGAGCTGTCGTTCTTGAATTCATTCTATTTTTAGAAGCAACATCTGCTAACATACAAAAATCGATTTTAGCAATTTTACGGGAGTTTTTCACACAATTCCGTGGGGCCGGGAGGAGGGTTAGAACGCCGTGAGGTATCACATGTATGTACACCCTCCAACAACTCAATACGATTTACATTTCACCCCCCACCCACAGAATTCGAATTCTTCTGACACCCCCAACCCACATAATTAGAATTCTTCTGACACCCCCCACCCACAGATTTTGAATTTGTTTTCGTTCCGACCCCCCCAGGCCTTTTTCCCTGGAACAGCCCTAAGAGTGAGTTAACAACTGAGCAAAAAAGATTTACAATGAAAGTGGTCTTGTCGGAGATGGCCAGGTCCTCCTTCAGTGTGATCAATCTGGATGTTGGGTCCCAGTAGAAATAGGTCCAGTCATTATTGTTTGCATTTAGAATAGTGCAAGTTAGGCTGGCCCTGCAGTAAAGAAATAAAATGGTGAAATGAGAATGAAATTGGGGAATGAGATCATATAGGGGAATGAGATCAAAGTGGTAAATGAGATTGAGATCAAAGTGGTGAAATAAGATCAGTTTAAAACATTATTTGAGCATTTCACTTTTTTTTTTGCTTTTCATCATTTTAATTAGACAGACAGACAGACAGACAGAGACAGAGAGGACATTTGCATGGGTTTAAAGTTAAAGAAAGACAGACTGACATGAGCTTGGATAATTTTTATGTACATTAAGAAAAACAGACATCCAAGTAAACAGACATGTACATGGGAACAAAAGGTCAATGACCTTGAAGCTCTACTGACAGGTTTTTTATAGCTAGATCAGCATTCCTGTGAAGTTTCATGAAAATCTGTAAAGTAGCTTCAGAGGAGAAGTCTCTACAAGGCTTAATACTATATACATGTCGAATCATAATAGTTTTCAACAAGGAGAAACATCATATCAGGCTGATCATTTTAGAAAAAGTCCAATATCAATATCATTTATAGTTTTCAAGAAGTAGTCGTTACAAACTTGTTTTTTAAAAATCTATTTTTAGCTTTGGTGGCCATCTTGAATTGTATATCAACATGAAGTTTTGCTAGGATCAACCGGACTTCATAGGCAACATTTCTGTAAAGTTTCATGAAAATCCATCCAGTGGTTTCAGAGAAGTAGTCGCTACAAAAAAGTTTACGGACAGATGGACGGACAGACAGACACCGCACCACGGATCTTTGATCAGTAAATCTAAAAACAAGATGGACAAGAGCTCAGGCATGTACATACCCAGTTGGGTTCAAGTACCCCAAAAATGCATTCCGTTTGTGTTTCATTTCGTTTTTATAAAAGCATTATTTTAAAATGCAAATCATTTGCGTTCTTGAATGCATTCAGCGTTTATAAACGAAACTATGCATTCATTTAACTGCAAGGAACTGTATTCCTGAACGCAACAGAATGCGTGCGTTTAAATGCAAAAATGGAGAATACGCATTTGCATTCGTTTGTTCAGCGTTTACCGATCGCAACATCTCTCACGATTAAATGACGCATGATATCCAGTCATGCGATTTTTATCATGAGTCGAGTCGGCGACTTGTGTTTGTGGGAATATTGAAGAATGGGTCCATTTGTTTACATTATTTGGTGGTGCACATTGACAGGCCTCCTAGCAGGCTCAGATAAAAATAAGGGTAATATTAGTGTTATTAAGGTTAGTCTTTAGTAAATTATAAGTTTTTTCGAGTGACTTCTACAAAAATAGAGTAATTAAAGTTTAACTTTCCGTGCTTTTATCACTGTTTCTAACATAAATACCAGATTTGACGAACATTACCCACTGTACATTGATAAATGAATTTTTGTTTAGTGCCGTCTTCCCAGACCCTTTAGTTCTCACTTCACCTTGAGTCTCAGAAATGCTGCATGCCGACCAGACCATTATAGGTTTCACTTTGGATCCCACAATGGTCTGGCAATGGCAACAACATTCCGAAAAACTCAAGATGACATGAAGTAGTATTACATACATAACTGTAAATTCCTAATAGCTTCAATCATTTGATTCTAATTAATTTAATGCAGAATGGATCATTTATTCAACAAATAGCAAAATAAAATAAAGGTTCAAGAGAAAATTATAGGCTTTTAAAGGTTTTCCAGACAAAACAAAGGTTTTAAAAGATTTCAACACAATTACAGGTTTCTAAAGGTTTTAAAGGTTCCACTAGAAGGCCTGCATTGATGATTCTGTTTTCTGCCGGGTTTATTTCAGTTTTATCAAATTGAATTTAATTTGGTTTTAAGGCACACCAACACATGAAAGGTTATATCAACTCGAATTATCAGAGATCAAGAAATGATACAACCCGGCATACCATCAGAAAAACAGAAAAAAAAAGGGAAAACAAAGGGGCGATCTGGATGTGTCAAGAAGGAAAATATTGGAATTTTCATTAAATCAAGGGCAACAACTTTTATGTGATGACACGGAGGTAATTTCATAATAACCCTTTCAAAGGATACATAATGCAAATTTCATTGAACATTTGAAGAAAATATGTTAAAAGTATATGTAAATGCATTTGACCTTTGACCTTCGACCCCTTGTGGCCTTAACCTTTCATCCAATGATCTTGAACTCAATAGATACGATCATCGTCCGATTTATAACATAAGGTATGTAAGTTTGATTATGATTGGATAAAAAAAACAAGAGCTGTCGGAGAACAGCGCAGCTCGACTATTCGATTTTTCGGAGAATAATAAATGTGTGTAAGAAGTGACTAAAACAACAAAGAAATATGTAAAAAAAAATAATTCTAATGTGGTTGGGGGGGGGGGGGGAGGGGGGCAACATATCTGTGTAAGAATTGACAAAAGCAACACAGAAATATGTAAAAAAAATATATAGTTTCAAGTGGGGGTGTGGTGTGGGGGGAAGCGGGGGGAGAGGCGGGAGTGGATTGGGGCCTCTCACCCATTACCCCCCACCCCGCCCTGACTTGGGTGAGAGGCGGGGGTGGGGTGGTGGGGCGGGGAGGGTTGCAACATATATGTGTAAGAATTGACAAAAGCAACATAAAAATATGTAAAAAAAAAAAAATGTTTTAAGTGGGTGTGGGGTGGGGGGAGCGGTGTGGGGGGAGAGGCGGGAGTGAGTTTGGGGTGGTGGGGAGGGTCTAACATATATGTGTAAGAAGTGACTAAAACAACAAAGAAATATGTAAAAAAAAAAAAGTTCTAATGTGGTTTGGGGGGGGGGGTGGGGGGGGGGGGGGGGGGGGCAACATATCTGTAAGAATTGACAAAAGCAACACAGAAATGTGTAAAAAAAAATATAGTTTCAAGTGGGGGTGTGGTGTGGGGCAAAGCGGGGGGAGAGGTGGGAGTGGGTTGGGGGCAGGGGGCAACATATGTGTAAGAATTGACTAGAACAACAAGGAAATGTGTAAAAAAAAAAAAAGTATGACAGGGGGAGGGGGGGGAGGGGGGTGAGAGGCGGTGGGTGGGGCGGGGAGGGTTGCATTACATATATGTGTAAGAATTGACAAAAGCAACACAGAAATATGTAAAAAAATTCAAGTCAGGGGCGGGGTGGAGGGGTAATGGGTTGAGAGGCGGGGGTGGGGTGGTGAGGCGGGGAGGGTTGCAACATATATGTGTAAGAATTGACTAAAACAACACAGAAATATGTAAAAAAAAAAAAAAAAATCAAGTATGGGGCGTGGTGGGTGGGGTGATGGGGTGAGAGGCGGAGTGGGGGGCGGGGAGGGTTGCAACATATGTGTGTAAGAATTGACAAAAGCAACATAGAAATATGTAACAAAAAAAAAAAAAGTTTCAAGTCTGGGGCGGGGTGAGGGTGATGAGGTGAGAGGCGGGGGGTGGGGTGGTGGGGGGCGGGGAGGGTTGCAACATATATGTGTAAGAATTGACTAAAACAACACAGAAATATGTAAAAAAATAAATAAAAAAAAAGTGTGGAGGGGAGTGGGGGTGGGGGGGTGGAGGAGGGAGCCCATGCCCCAATATGGGTGAAGTAATAAGATGCATAATGCTTTAACAAATCCCAAACCAAAATTATAGATATATACATGCTTACATGCAAACCTAGATCTGCCTTTATTGCACATTTTATGGGCCATCACAATTTTGGGTTCCATTGAATTGAATTGAAATTGAATTGAATTGAATTGAATTGAAAGTCTTTATTTATCGAGGGTGACCCAATTAGTTTATACTAATCTTCCTTGGGGCCCTCTGTAACAAATACATGATACAAAATAAGAAGGCAAGATATATAAGATATATGTAAACATAATAACATTGTTGGTGGTAGTAGTTTGAACAATATTTACACAATAAGATGAGATGATATCTATATCCAGTTTAATGTTGTTTTTCCTTTATCCATTTCATGCAGTTGTTTGTAAAACTTTTCATTGTTGCACACTTCTGAATGTGCTCTGGAATATTATTCCATAAAATGGTCCCGGAGTAAGACATGCTGCCCTTGAAAAGTTCCCGATTAGGCTTAGGAATACTAAAATTAGTATCAGTTAGTGATCGAAGACTTCTGTCAGTTGAATTACGAGTAGTAAACATATCGGAAATATATGAAGGGGCAGTATTGTTCGAAACTCTATACATAAATTTGGGCCTTTTGAAGTATAATTCGCTGATCAATTGTGAGGCAATTTAGTTGTTCCATAGCGGCTTGAAAAGTAATATACTGTTCACCTAAAATACGTGACATGCCCTTTTTTGCATGATTAAAATGGCGGTTGATTTTTTTAGATTGTGGTTAACCAGAGTTACCAATAGTCTTGATTGGTGGCTGGTAGTGTTGAGGTTTTAGTTTGTTTTGTAGAGTTTTATAGGTTTATTTTTATTCTTGAGACTAGGTACTGTAAAGTTTCTGGGATGATTGTTGGTTGTCTACTTGTTTTATATTGTGGGGGATGAAATTGTGTTTTGTGGATGGGTGTTGGTTAGAAGTTTTTGGTGTGATAAGGGTGGTTTGAGGGTTTGATTGGGATTGGTGTGAGATTTGTTTGGGTGGGTGGTGGGAGTTGATGGATAGGAGTTGGGGGGGGGGGTATTTTTATGGTAGGGGGGGGGTAGATGGGTTTGTAATGTAAGGGTTGATTGATAATGTAGGGATTTTGTGATTGTGATGGGAGGGTGTTGGTGGGAGTGGTGTGAGGGGGTGAGGGTGTGAGGGTGTTGGGGTTGTGAGGAGGGGATGTATGTGAGGGTTGTGTTTATTGGGATGGATGGGATTGGGGGTTGGGGATGGTTATAATTTTTATGTTTGGGGAAGTGGTGGGTAAAGGGGTGGGGTAAAATATAGGTGGGGGGGGGGGAAGGTGTTTTGATAAGGGATTTGTGTAGTAGGGGGGGAAGTGAGGTATGGGGTTGGGGTTAATGGGGATGGGGTTTGAGAGGAATATGGGTGTATTAGGGGTTGGGGGGGTTATTTTGGTGTGGTGAATAATTGAGGGGTTGGAAGGAAGTTTGAGTAATGGTGTGATAAGGATTTGGGGGAAGGATGGGTTGGAAGGGTGAATGTAGATGTAGTGGAGATTATTAGGTGGGGTTTTGAG
>JAWPHD010021059.1:0-29472 GCA_037043455.1 Cyrtodaria siliqua | reverse complement strand
AGAATGGGTACTGAGTAGACTAATATTGGGTACTGTGTAGACTAAGATTGGGTACTGAGCAGATTAAGATTGAGTATTGAATGATTGTAGACAGACTAGACTAATATTGGGTACTGTGTATACTAATATTGTGTACAGAGTAAATTAAGATTAGGTATGAGTAGACCTATATGGTGGGCTGAATATATTAGATAGTATACTGCGTAGACTAAGATTGTGTGCTGAATATATTAATATTGTGAACTGAATAGACCAATATTGGGTACTGAGTAGACTAAAATTGGCTACTGATCAGACTAAGATTAGGTATGTGTAGACTAATAGTGTGTAGTGAATAGACTAATATTGGGTACTAAGTAAACTTACATTGGGTACTGAGTAGACTAAACATTGGGTACTGATTAGACTAAGATTAGGTATGAGCAGACTTAGATTGTATACTGAAAAGACTAATATTATGTACTGAAATGACTAATATTGAGTACTGAATATACTAATAGTGTGTACTAAATAGACTTATATTGGATATTGAGTAGACTAAGATTAGGTATGAGCAGACTAAGATTGTATACTGAATAATCTAAAATTGTGTACTGAATATTCTAAGATTATGTACTGAGCAGACTAAGATTGGGTACTGAGTAGACCTAGAGTAGGTACTGAGTAGGCTAAGATAGGGTACTGAGTAGAATATGATTGGGTACGGAGTAGACTAAGATTTGGTATGAGTAGACTAAGATTGTGTACTGAGTAGACTAAGATTGGGTACTGAGTAGACCTAGAGTAGGTACTGAGTAGGCTAAGATAGGGTACTGAGTAGACTACGATTGGGTACAGAGTAGACTAAGATTTGGAATGAGTAGACTAAGATTGTGTACTGAATAGACTAAAACTGGGAACTGAGTAGACTAATATTGAGTTCTGAGTTGACTAAGATTGTGTACTGAATAGACTAAGATTATATATTTGTAGACTAAGATTGTGCAATGAATATACTAATATTGAGTATTAAGTTCACTAAGATTGTGTATTGAATATATTAATATTGTGTACTGAATAGATTAATATTGGGTACTGAGTAGACTAAAAGTATGTACTGATCAGACTAAGATTAGGTATGTGTAGACTAAGATTGTGTAACGAATAGACTAATATTGGGTACTGAGTAGACTAATAATGAGTTCTGAGTAGTCTAAGATTGTGTACTAAATAGACTAAGATTAGGTATGAGTAGACTGAGGTTGTGTAATAAATAGACTAATATTGGGTACTGAGTAGACTAAGATTGTGTGCTGAATATAATATAATTGTGTACTGAATAGAGCAATGTTGAGTACTGAGTAGACAAAGATTAGATACTGAGTGGACTAAGATTTGGTACTGAGTAGACTAATTATGGGTACTGAGTAGACTAAGATTAGATACTGAGTGGACTAAGAGTTGGTACTGAGTAGACTAATAATGGGTACTGAGTAGACTAAGATTAGATACTGAGTGGACTAAGAGTTGGTACTGAGTAGACTCAGATAGGGTACTGAGTAGACTAAGATTAGATACTGAGTGGACTAAGAGTTGGTACTGAGTAGACTCAGATAGGTACTGAGTAGACTAAGATTAGATACTGAGTGGACTAAGATTTGGTACTGAGTAGACTCAGATTGGGTACTGAGTATACTAAGATTGTGCACTGAGTAGACCAATATTGGGTACTGAATAGACTAATATTGTGTACTGAATACACTAATATTGGGTCCTTAGCAGACTAATAAGTGATTCTGAAAAGACTAATATTTTTAACTGAACAGATTAATATTGTGTACTGAATAGACTAATATTGGTTACTAAATTGACTAATATTGTGTACTGAATACACTAATATTGGATACTGAGTAGACTAAGATTGGGTACTGAATAGAATGATATTGAGTACTGAATAACTAATATTGGTTACTGAACAGACTTATATTGGGTACTGAATAGACAAAGATTGGGTGCTGAGTAGATTATGATTAACTATCGAGTATACCAAGATTGGGTACTGAATAGACTACTATTGGCTACGTAGTTGAAAAATATTGGGTACTGAGTAGAACTTGATTGTGTTCTGATTAGACCAAGATTGGGTACTGAGTAGACTAATATTGGGTACTGTGTAGACTAAGATTGGGTACTGAGCAGATTAAGATTGAGTATTGAATGATTGTAGACAGACTAGACTAATATTGGGTACTGTGTATACTAATATTGTGTACAGAGTAAATTAAGATTAGGTATGAGTAGACCTAGATGGTGGGCTGAATATATTAGATAGTATACTGCGTAGACTAAGGTTGTGTGCTGAATATATTAATATTGTGAACTGAATAGACCAATATTGGGTACTGAGTAGACTAAAATTGGCTACTGATCAGACTAAGATTAGGTATGTGTAGACTAATAGTGTGTAATGAATAGACTAATATTGGGTACTAAGTAAACTAACATTGGGTACTGAGTAGACTAAACATTGGGTACTGATTAGACTAAGATTAGGTATGAGCAGACTTAGATTGTATACTGAAAAGACTGATATTATGTACTGAAATGACTAATATTGAGTACTGAATATACTAATAGTGTGTACTAAATAGACTTATATTGGGTATTGAGTAGACTAAGATTAGGTATGAGCAGACTAAGATTGTATACTGAATAATCTAATATTGTGTACTGAATATTCTAAGATTATGTACTGAGTAGACTAAGATTGGGTACTGAGTAGACCTAGAGTAGGTACTGAGTAGGCTAAGATAGGGTACTGAGTAGAATACGATTGGGTACAGAGTAGACTAAGATTTGGTATGAGTAGACTAAGATTGTGTACTGAGTAGACTAAGATTGGGTACTGAGTAGACCTAGAGTAGGTACTGAGTAGGCTAAGATAGGGTACTGAGTAGACTACGATTGGGTACAGAGTAGACTAAGATTTGGAATGAGTAGACTAAGATTGTGTACTGAATAGATTTAGATTGGGTATAGAATAGATCAAGATTTGGTACTGAATAGACTAAGACTGAGGTCAGAATATACTAAGAT
Source organism: Cyrtodaria siliqua (assembly GCA_037043455.1). Classification (NCBI taxonomy): domain Eukaryota; kingdom Metazoa; phylum Mollusca; class Bivalvia; order Adapedonta; family Hiatellidae; genus Cyrtodaria; species Cyrtodaria siliqua. The sequence goes on along the minus strand of JAWPHD010021059.1, from coordinate 26,397 downwards.
TTGGTACTGAGTAGAATAAGATTGTGTACTGAATAGACCAATATTGGGTACTGAATAGACTAAGATTAGGTACCGAGTAAACTAAGATGGTGTGTTCGGTACCAATTGGTCTTGCAATCAAATAAAAACTGCATATCAAGGTGAATGCGTGTATTGTTATCGGTTTATTATTGTGCTATTTCAAATCAGTTTATATTTAGTAATATTTATGTTGTAAATGATTAAAATACAGCGATAAAAGACGACCACAATCAGTATCTTAAACGTGGGCATTCTTAACATAAGTATTAAAAGCGAAAGTTATTTAACATGAATATATTACGATTACATGACACAGTTATATCTATGTGTTATCTTTAAGAGTACGTATTTGTATTAATGCTTAACGTTCATAAACATAGTTATAACTGGATGACTTGCTCTGAGATTCATTCTTGTCAGGATATACAATATACTTTATATTTAGGCATGTCGTTATCTAACTAGTATATTATTTACTACTGTTATGTTCTAACTATACATTACAGGTATAACTGGTAACGTTTAAGCATTTAAATCGTACTATTTGCTTTTATCCGGGTCTGCTTGTTATGTGCTGTTGGTTTCCTCTTTGTTTTCTGGTAAACGTTGATATAAAGGTAGAACAGAAAATGTAGCAATCAAGGACCACAGTAAACTACAAGTATTCATAGAAACTAACAACACTGCTTAGATTAGAAACTAACAACACTGCTTACGTTAGAAACTAACAACACTGCTAACATAATAAACTAACAACAATGCTTACATTAGAAACTAACAACAATGTTTACATAAGAAACTAACAACACTGCTTACATAAAAAACTCACAACAATGCTTACATTAGAAACTAACAACACTGCTTACATTAGAAACTAACGACACTGCTTGCATTAGAAACTAACGACACTGCTTACATTAGAAACTAACAACAATGTTTACATTAGAAACTAACAACACTGCTTACATTAGAAACTAACAACACTGCTTACAATAGAAACTAACGACACTGCTTGTATTAGAAACTAACAACACTGCTTACATTAGAAACTAACAACACTGCTAACGTTAGAAACTAACAATGCTTACATAAGAAACTAACGACACTGCTTGCATTAGAAACTAACAACACTGCTTACATTAGAAACTAACAACACTGCTTACGTTAGAATATAACAACACTGCTTACGTTAGAAACTAACAACACTGCTTGCATTAGAAACTAACAACACTGCTTGCATTAGAAACTAACAACACTGCTTGCATTAGAAACTAACGACACTGCTTACATTAGAAACTAACGACACTGCTTACATTAGAAACTCACAACAATGCTTGCATTAGAATCTAACAACACTGCTTACATTAGAAACTAACAACACTGCTTACATTAGAAACTAACAACAATGTTTACGTTAGAAACTAACAAAGGCGACAGGAATATGCTCGCTGAACCCCAGTATTATTTTAGAGGATGTATTATTGCCCTAAACTACTATGCAAATAAGAAACCAACCCTCAACCGCAAATCATAGATGGGAGTGAAGAGGTAGCTATACCATCAACTAGTGGAATGCAGGCACACCTAGAGGACTCACACACAGTAACAGAAGCTAGTGATGCACCGCTGTCATGTTCCAACTCTGATGTCACTATCACACGCTATTTCAAGTACCCAGAGCTTACAAGGACCAGGGCGTACAGAGAAGGAATCAGAAGATCCTGACCACCAGATGCTTAACAGAGTCGGAGTTTATTCGACAGCTTGAGGAGAAAGAGAAGAAAATCAAGTCAAATTGTTGGAGAAAGAACATAGACAGAAACAAAGAGAACAACGTAAAATGGAGAAACTTGAGATGCAAGAACAAAAGAAAGGCAAATATGTTAAAAAAGAGTGCAGTTGCCAATAGTAAACCAAATAAAAAGATTGAACCAGTAAATAATGAAGAAAACTACTGCGACTATTGCAATGGTTACTATTATGATGATGACTCAGACGGCGAGGATTGGGTGAAGTGCATCGCGAATTCATACAATTCTTGGTACCACGAATCCTGCACAGGGGCACTTGGTAGATTGCATTCATTCAGGTGTACTAAGCATGATTAGATTAAACTGTTGTCAGGCTATGCAATGGTCAAGTAAAACAATTAACCCATTGACTTAATCAAAACAAGAGAAAATGAAATTCAAAATATTAAGTGTGAGTTAATGAAATGTTCACAAATGTTACATGTTTATTGAAATGCTTTAAAGTGCTAACATGTAAAGACATTTAGCTGCAATATACAATTTATCCTTAAATAGGGTATGTTATATATCATATTGAAGGTAGAAATAAAGTTTAGTTCAATATTTGTTTTGTTATGTTCTTTTTCAGAGAGTCTAGTCCAGACAGATCTGTACAAGAACATTAGTGCATAGGTTTCCTTGCTAAGCTCGTCAATGTGCGTGAACACTCATATTCAGTGCATTGTGAACAGTTTTAGTTCTGACCCGTAGTAAAACTACATAAATAAGCCTTATTACTCTTAACCTAGTGTATTATCATTCAACAAACTGAAATTATAATTGAAAATTTACTTTAGAATGAAAAAAACACACATTGAACAAGATGTTTTAATGTGGCCTAGTTACCCTAATGCCTTATTCTTATTTATTTTTTCTCAAAATTGCTAAAGATGGCACACTGTCCCTACTGTATATCAGTCACGTATAGATAACAATGAAACATGCTGGCTTAAACATTGATTCATTTTCATTTATTTTAAATCTGTAACCTGAAATATGCTTAAGTGGACCACTTACCCGAATTTCCCTTAATCCATTGTAAGATATGTCTACTAACACTCTCCATTAGAATCATGCCACCGAAATATACAAATATATCCACAGATGTTAACACACCATTTAGGGAATAGAACACTATCAGGCATGACATAATATCTGAATACGATTACATGAAGGAGTCTCAAACAGTGGGATTTGTCGTTTATCGACATAAATCCTTTTATTGTAGTGCGGATGTTAATTTCCATGAGTTTGTGGTCACCCTGACTGCACAGAGTGTGGCCCTCCTGTCTGTTGTCAGTTTTACGATTTAGTAATTCGTACCCTACACCGTATATTCAGCCTTTATCAATGGCGTCGTGTAGGCAGATGGTTGTATATTAATATGGGAGATTAAAATCAAAAGTATAGCATGTATCTCGGTTCTTTTATAAAAAATACCCACACACCCATACCCCCATTTTAATGAGTATATATGTTGCTCAATCAGCTTTGCTTGGTTTGTTTATATATATTTCAGATACGTTATACTAGAAATGGTGGTGTTGGGCTTATGCAGACGGGTTGATGTCTTTAAGAATCGCGTTCCTACCGTCGTGGCTTCAACGCTGTCTATACAGCAGTTTTGGCAGTATGTCGCGGTCACAGCAGTGTGTAGTATTTATTTTACGAGAACATTTGAAGGAAAGCAACTAAATTTTAAATATCTGGCTTGGTGAACATCTGAACCCAGGGTTCACTGAGTACAGTTTGTATTCACTTCACAACTTGGTCTCAGCTGTGACCATTTTTCAAAATTGTTATAAGTATCGTGACTGCACATTTGATATGTACATTATGTTTCTTGTTATATTATGCTGAAGCCATGGCCAGTTTATTCCAATAAATTTAAACTATTTTTATTATTGGTTTTCTTTCATGGCCCATCAGCAATAATTACAAGTCTGGGCAACATAAGACATGTAAGAACTACGATATTAACGGAACATCTCTTATTTAAACAACAAATAAATATTATCAAACAAGATTCTTTAAATAAAACCAGAATTGGCAATGAAAACTACCCCTTTACATATTAAGGTAGAACAGCTATTTTTTAAGATTATTAGGCTGTTCCTCATACGTAATTGCTTTACAGTAGTTAATTGAAAAATCTTCCGATTTGTAGTGGATTTGAAAAACAATCTCTTACCTTAATCACATAATGTACATTATCAATGGCTTCACGCAGATATTTTGATATTTAAGGGAAGACAAGTAGTGGGGAAAAAAAGTCTACTGAATCTGAGGTTAGTTGCTGGCCTTCTAACAGTAATTCACATGAAAATAACAAAAGCGTTTTATCGGTTTAAGTAATTACACATGGAGACACATAACGGCAAAGGTAGATTCCTGAACACCATGTTGGGAATGAACAGTTTACTATATATCTCAGTTGGCTACCACCACGTGTATTTCAGGCGTTTGTCATAACCTGAATCAATAGGCAGCATCTAATACAAACAAACTTTTATAGTCTTCAAAGAATTCAGAAAATGCCATCCGATGTTTACATGACCTTGAGTAAGAGGCTAATATGAGTTGAGCAGCTTACCTACATATTGTAAAAAATATACTGCTAACTGTGGTTGCTTCTCTAATGATACCGGATATCCAATCACAGCAAATAATCACAACAATATTAAAAACATACGAACATCTACCAGATTTGGGATTTAAACGAATGTTCATTCAGTTGAAATGGACTTGCTTGAAGGCAGATGATAACAAAAGGCTTCGGATCATTGGCTTTTTTAAATCGACTACTAATGGAGTTGAAATGAATCATAATTAGTACAACTGGACAACCAGTAAATATGCCATCATTTGAGAACAAATTGGCCCCTTTGTTCAAAGATCGGTTAGCTTAATTCTTGATTAGTGTAAACTTTCGAGGTATATGTTCTCATAAAAATATCATTTGAGAACAAGTTGTGTACAAATAAAACGGTTACTTCCCTTGGATTAGTGATTGAACATTTGATAACTCTGAAATGATCTTGCTTTCACATTAAAATGGCAAATAACGAACACAAAAGGTAAAACAACATTAACCCAATCCAAAATTATTCCGTTATGTGTAAATAATCATGATTGTATCCATGTGGTATAATGACATCTCAGCCTCGGGGTTACTACTCGTCAGTAATGACCTCTGTGGTGAGAATATAAGAATGCATGAGTATCTATGTGTTAGGGAAATCTCACCCGAGGGTCAGAATTGTTACCAGCGTCGAGGCTGTGCCGAGTTTCTGGTTACAATTCTGACCCCGGGGGTGAGATGTCCTTATCTCACATGGATAAACCCATGATGGATTATATTTCTCCCATTATGCGCTTAGTACAGGCTACTTCAATGACTGTATTTAATGTTACGTTAGAATAAGGTGGCGTCACCACGTCACATGCAATAGTCACAAGTCATGTAAGATTATAAGAATATTTCATGGGTATCCGGTGAAGATAGGGAATTCCAACCCTCGGTATACGTGTTTTAATTGGAACCTCGGCTCTCCTATCCGAACCGAATACCCATGATAAACTATTTTTCTTACATATCAGAGACATGTTGTGCGTTGACGCCGCCAGCTACATAACGTTGTGTATGTTTCCCTGCATACCGGATGTTGGTGCGTGCGTGAATTTTATCTCAATCCTAGGGTGAGCTTGAAATATTTAGCCCCGATAAAATGACGGATATCTTTTTCTTCATACCGGACAAGGATATCCATCATTTTACCGGGACTATATATTTACACAAACATTCGGTATTTAGGAAAACATTAACGTTAGTACCTGGCGGCGTCAACATGTCTCTGATATGCAAGAAAATGAATATATCATGGGTATTCGGTTCAGATAGGGAATTCCACCCATCGGGATAATGTTTTAATCGGAACTTCGTTTCCAATAAAAACACTTCTACCTCGGGTTGGAATTATCTATCTTCACCGGATACGATTCTTATAGTCCGGTATGCAAGAAAGCGGTCAAGGACATCTGTCATTTTACCGGGGCTAGATATTGCCATCTCACTCTAGGGTCGAGATAAAATGCACGCGGGCACCAACATCCGGTATGAAGGAAAACATCAAAAACGTTAGCAGCTGGCGGCGTCAACGCACAACATGTCTCTGATATGCAAGAAAAGTAATATACCATAGGTATTCGGTTCAGATGTATCTGTACTTCTTATTCAGATGTATCTGTGCTTCTCATTCAGATGTACCTGTGCTTCTCATTCAGATGTATCTGTGATTCTCATTCAGATGTATCTGTGCTTCTTATTCAGATGTATCTGAGCTTCTCATTCAGATGTATCTGTGCTTCTCATTCAGATGTATATGTGCTTCTCATTCAGATGTATCTGTGCTTCTCATTCACATGTATCTGAGCTTCTCATTCAGATGTATATGTGCTTCCCATTGGGCTGTATCTGTGCTTCTCATTCGGATGTATCTGAGCTTCTCATTCGGATGTATATGTGCTTCTCATTCATATGTAGCTGTGCTTCTCATTCAGATGTATCTGTGTCTCTCATTCAGATGTAGCTGTGCTTCTTATTCAGATGTATCTGTACTTCTCATTCAGATGTATATGTGCTTCTCATTCAGATGTATATGTGCTTATCATTTAGATGTATCTGTGCTTCTCATTCAGATGTATCTGAGCTTCTCATTCAGATGTATATGTGCTTCCCATTCGGCTGTATCTGTGCTTCTCATTCGGATGTATCTGAGCTTCTCATTCGGATGTATATGTGCTTCTCATTCATATGTAGCTGTGCTTCTCATTCAGATGTATCTGAGCTTCTCATTCAGATGTATCTGTGCTTCTCATTCAGATGTATATGTGCTTCTCATTCAGATGTATCTGTGCTTCTCATTCAGATGTATCTGAGCTTCTCATTCAGATGTATATGTGCTTCTCATTCGGATGTACCTGAGCTTCTCATTCGGATGTATATGTGCTTTTCATTCATATGTAGCTGTGCTTCTCATTCAGATGTATCTGTGCCTCTCATTCAGATGTAGCTGTGCTTCTCATTCAGATGTATCTGTACTTCTCATTCATATGTATCTGTGCTTCTCATTCAGATGTATATGTGCTTCTCATTCAGATGTAGCTGTACTTCTCATTCAGATGTATCTGTACTTCTCATTCAGATGTATCTGTGCTTCTCATTCAGATGTATATGTGCTTCTCATTCAGATGTATCTGTGCTTCTCATTCAGATGTATATGTGCTTCTCATTCGGATGTATATGTGCTTCTCATTCAGATGTATCTGTGCTTCTCATTCAGATGTAGCTGTGCTTCTCATTCAGATGTATCTGTACTTCTCATTCAGATTATCTGTGCTTCTCATTCAGATGTATCTGAGCTTCTCATTTAGATGTAGCTGTGCTTCTCATTCAGATGTATATGTTCTTCTCATTCAGATGTATCGGTGCTTCTCATTCAGATGTAGCTGTGCTTCTCAATCAGATGTATCTGAGCTTCTCATTCAGATGTATCTGTGCTTCTCATTCAGATGTATATGTGCTTCTCATTCGGATGTATCTGAGCTTCTCATTCGGATGTAGCTGTGCTTCTCATTCGGATGTATATGTGCTTCTCATTCGGATGTATCTGTACTTCTCATTCAGATTATCTGTGCTTCTCATTCAGATGTATCTGAGCTTCTCATTCAGATGTAGCTGTGCTTCTCATTCAGATGTATATGTGCTTCTCATTCAGATGTATCTGTGCTTCTCATTCAGATGTATATGTGCTTCTCATTCGGATGTAGCTGTGCTTCTCATTCAGATGTATCTGCGCTTCTCATTCAGATGTATCTGTGCTTCTCATTCATATGTAGCTGTGCTTTTCATTCATATGTAGCTGTGCTTCTCATTCAGATGTATCTGTGCCTCTCATTCAGATGTAGCTGTGCTTCTCATTCAGATGTATCTGTGCTTCTCATTCAGATGTATCGGTGCTTCTCATTCAGATGTAACTGTGCTTCTCATTCAGATGTAGCTGTGCTTCTCATTCAGATGTAGCTGAGCTTCTCATTCAGATGTATATGTGCTTCTCATTCAGATGTATCTGTGCTTCTCATTCAGATGTATCTGTGCTTCTCATTCAGATGTAGCTGTGCTTCTCATTCAGATGTAGCTGTGCTTCTCATTCAGATGTATCTGAGCTTCTCATTCAGATGTATCTGTGCTTCTCATTCATATGTAGCTGTGCTTCTTATTCATATGTATCTGTGCTTCTCATTCAGATGTATCTGTGCCTCTCATTCAGATGTAGCTGTTTTTCTCATTCAGATGTATCTGTACTTCTCATTCAGATGTATCTGAGCTTCTCATTCATATGTATCTGTGCTTCTCATTCAGATATATCTGTGCTTCTCATTCAGATGTATCTGTACTTCTCATTCGGATGTATCTGTGATTCTCATTCAGATGTATCTGAGCTTCTCATTCAGTTGTATCTGTGCTTCTCATTCCGATTTTCTCATTCAGATGTATCTGTGCTTCTCATTCAGATGTATCTGAGCTACCCATTTAAATTTATCTGAGTTTCTCATTCGGATGTATCTGTACTTCTCATTCAGATGTATCTGTGCTTGTCATTCAGATGTATGTGTGCTTCTCATTTAGATGTATATGTGCTACATATTCAGATGTATCTGTGCTTCTCATTCAGATGTTTATGTGCTAAATATTTAGATGTATATGTGCTTCACGTGCTGATGTATCTTTGCATCTTTACAATCAGATGTATCTATGATTCTTTGAATTCAGATGTCTCTAAGAATCTTCACATTCAAAAGTATATGTGTTTCTTCACATTCAAATGTATATGTGCTTCGAATTCAGATCTATCTGGGTTCACATTTCAGATGCATATGTGCTTCACATTCGGCTGTATCTGTGCTTCACATTCAGATGTATACACTTCTCAAAACTGCTAACTACACCGCTACGTTTTGGGTTATATATATCGATGGGTTGAATGTTTTTCAATAAAATAAAAAGGAAATACCAATTCAATCATTTTTACATCATTTCATTTTATTTTTTTCATGGGCAATGCTAGAACTAAACCACAATAAGCAATTACAAACGACCCATGTAAACACTAAAGTCACACTTTTCATTTCTTGTTCATAAAAGTGTGACTTTAGTGTTTACATGGGTCGTTTGTAATTGCTTATTGTGGTTTAGTTCTAGCATTGCCCATGAAAAAAATAAAATGAAATGATGTAAAAATGATTGAATTGGTATTTCCTTTTTATTTTATTGAAAAACATTCAACCCATCGATATATATAACCCAAAACGTGAGCGGTGTAGTTAGCAGTTTTGAGAAGTGTATGTGCTTCTCATTCAGATGGCTATGTTCTTCAAATTCAGTTGTATATATGCTTCACGTTTAGATGTATATGTGCTTTACATTCATATATATATGTGCTTCACATTCAGATGTACATGTGCTTCACATTCAGATGCATAAGGGTTTTACATTCAGAGGTATCTGTGATTCTTCACATTCCGATGTATCTGTGCTTATTCACATTCCGATTTATCTTTGCTTCACATTCCGATATATATGTGCTTCTTCACATTCGGACTTATCTGTGCTTAACATTTAGATTCACATTCAGATGTAGCTGTGCTTCACTTTCAGTTATATATGTGCTTCATATTCTGATGTACCTGTGTTTCACCTTCAGATGTATCTCTTTTTCACATTTGTATGTATATGTGATTAACATTCAGATGTATATGTGCTTTTCAATCAGATGTATATAAAATTATGCCTCACATTTAGATGTATATGTGCTTCATATTCCATTTGGATATATATGCTCTCACATTAAAATGTATTATGGAGTTCGTGGTCCAGTGGTAGAGCATCGAACTCCAGCTAGAGAGGTCGTGGGTTCGATCCTCCGTCGCGGCCACGTTATATATCCTTAAGCAAGATAATTAATCCACATTGCTTAGTACTGGTTCTACCCAGGAAGCCATCGAAAGTGAGTAATCTAAGTTGTAAGAACTTGTTTTGCAATCGATGTAAAAAAAATATGTTTAAATTAAAATGTATATGTGCTTCACATGCACATGTGTATGTGCTCCACATTAAGATGCATATGTGCTTCACATTTGGATGTATATGTGCTCCACATCCAGATGTATCTGTGCTTCACATTCAGATTTCTATGACTTTGTGCTTCCATTCAGGTTGATACGTGCTTCACAATTTGATGTATACATGCTTCACATGCAGATGTAGGTTAGCTCCACTTTCAGATGTATCTGTGTTTCACATTTATATTAATATGTGTCTCACAATCAGTTGTATATGTGTTTCACATTCCGATTAATGTGTTCTGAATATTCATATCTATATGTGCCTCACATTCAGATGTATATATGTCTCACATTCAGATGTATATTTGATTCAGATTCAGATGTATCTGTGTTTCACATTCAGATTTATATATGTCTCACATTCAGTTTGTATATGTGCTTCAAATTCCGATGTATCTGTGTTTCACATTCAGACTGATATGTGTCTCACATTGAGTTATATATTTGCTTCACATTCCGATGTATATGCCCGTCACAATATGATGTATAAGTTCCTTACATTCATATGTATATGTGCTTCACATTTGGATGTATATGTGCTTCACATTCAGATATATATGTGCTTCACATTCAGATGTATATGTACTTCACATTCAGATGTATCTGTGCTTCACATTCAGATGTATCTGTGCTTCTTCACATTCAGATGTATATGTGCTTCACATTCGGATGTATATGTGCGCACAGTCAGATGTATCTGTGCTTCACATTCAGATGTATCTGTGCTTCTTAACATTCCGATGTATATGTGCTTCTTCACATTAAGATGTATATGAGCTTCGCATTCAGATGTATATGCTTCATATTCATATTAATATGTGCTTCACATACAGATGCATATTTGCTTCCCATTTTGATGTATAATATCTTTACATTCAGATGTATATATGCTTCACATTCAGATGTATTTGTGCTTTACATTCAAAAGTATATGTGCTTCATATTCAGATGTATATATGCTTCACATTCAGATGTGTATGTGCTTTACATTCAGATGTGTTTGTGTTTCACATTCAGCTGTATATGTGCTTAACATTCAGATGTGTGTGTGCTTTACATTCAGATGTGTATGTGTTTCACATTCAGATGTATATGTGCTTAACATTCAGATGTGTTTGTGTTTCACATTCTGAATGTGAAGGACGCATACATCTGAATGTGAAGCACATATACATCTGAATGAGAGGCACACTTTCATTTGAATGTGAAACATATATACACAAGAAAGTGAAGCACAGATACATCTGACTGTGTATCAAATACACATCGGAATGTAGAGCACATATACATATGAATGTGAAGAGCATATACATCGCACTGTGAAGGACATATCAATCAAAAGATGAAGCACATATACATCTGAATGTGAATCACACATGCATCTGAATGTGAAGCACATATACATCTGAATGCAAAGCATCTATACATCAGGCCCCGTGTGGTTCCCGGTGGCACCTCTTGGTCACGGGGCAAAAAATAGGGCCACTGCAGATCCCTTTTGAGGGATAGGCAGAGGGGTAGAATCCCTCCACATTAATGTTCATTTTGTCATTTTTTGTTCATGTTCATTAAAGGTCTTCATCGTGATCCCTGCATTGTTTCAGGTGCCATCTCGCTCACATCAAAAGAGCAGTGGCAGAAATACAATAAACGTGGCTCCAGTGTAAATGGAGTTTCTACGATAGAATTTGCAGCAACTCTGCAGTTCAGGATGAGAAGGTTCTAGTCCCATTTTCCATATTTTATCTCGATGTACATGGAGGATGAGCCTGGCATGTTCATGCCTGCTAGGCGCCATATAACCATTCATGTGCTCGTGCGCAATTCAATTCAATTCAGTTCTATACATCAGAATGTGAAGTACATATTCATCAAAATGTGACGCGCATATATGTCTAAATGTGAAGTTTATATACATTTAAATGTTACGCGCATATAAATGTCAATGTGAAGCACACATACATCTGAAGTTGAAGCACATCTACATTTGAATGTAAAGCAAATGTACATCGGAATGTAAAGCGCAAGTTCAAATGCATGTGAACCACGTATACTTCTAAATGTGCAAAACATATACATCTGAATGTGAAGCACAGCTACATCGGAATGTGAAACATAGATTCAACTGAATGTGAAGCATATATTCATCAGTATGTGAAGCACTTATACTTCTGAATGTGCATCACAGTTGCATCTGAATATGATTAAGCGATACATCTGAATATGAAGAATGTAGACATCTGAATGACAAGCACAAATGCATGTAAATGTGAAGCACATATACATTAGCATGTGAATCACACATTCATTCGAATGTGACGCACATTTACATCTGAATGTGGGCAACATATACATCAGAATCTGAGGTACATAAACAACTGAATGTGAGGCACAAATACATCTGCATATAAAGCACAAATACATCTGCATGTAAAGAACATATACATTTGAATGTGACGCACTTACACATCTGAATGTGAGGCATTTACACATGAGAATGTGCAGCAAAGATACATCAGTATGTGAAGCACAGATACATCAGTATGTGGAGCACAGATACGTCTGAATGTAAAGCACATATACACCTAAATGTAAAATCACTGATACATTCGAATGTGAAGCACACATACATCTGAATGTGAAGCACACACACATCTGAATGAGAAGCACACATACATCTGAATGTGTTGCACATATGGATTCGAATTTGAAGAACATATACATCATAAATTGACGCGCATATACATATGAATGAGAAGTTCATATACATCTGAATGTGAAGCGCATATACATCTGAATGTAAAGCACATATACATCTGAATGTGAAGTTTATATACATCCGAATGTGAAGCACATATACCTCACAAGGTGAAGCACATATACAACTGAATGTGCCGCCCATATACATCTGAATGTCAGGCAGATATACATCAGTATGTGAAGCAAAGATTCATCAGTATGTGGAGTACATATAAATCTGAATGTTAAACACATTTAGATCAGAATGTGAAACGCATATACGTTTCAATGTGAAACACACATACATCTGAATGTGAAGGACGCATACAACTGAATGTGAAGCACATATACACCTGAATGTAAACCACGGATACATCTGAATGGGAAGCACAGTTACATCTGAATGTGAAGCGTATCAACACTAGAACGTGAAGCACAGATTCATCTGACAGTTTTGCATATAGATGGTAAAGCACATATACATCAGAATGTGAAGAACATATACATATAAATGTGAAGCACATATACATCACAAGGTGAAGCATATATACATCTGAATGTGAAGCACGCTCACATTTAAATGCAAAGCATCTATACGTCAGAATGTGAAGCACATGTTCATCATAATGTGACGTGCATATGCTTCTGAATTTGCCGTTTATATACACTTAAATGTGAAGCGCATATACATGTGAACGTAAAGCTCACATATAGCTGAAGTTGAAGCGCATATACATTTGAATGTAAAGCAAATATACATCGGAATGTGAATCACATATATACCTAAATATGAAGGGCATATACATCTAAATATGAAGCACAGTTACATTTGAATGTGAAGCAAATATTCAACTGAGTGTGAAACACAAATACTTCTAAATGTGACGTACAGCTACATCTGAATGTGACGAAGAGATACATCTGAATGTGAAGAACATAGACCTCTGAATGTCAAGGACAAATACACATGTGAATGTGAAGCACATATACATTACAATGAGAGGCACACATTCATTTGAATGTGAAACATATATTCACCAAAATGTGAAGCACAGATACATCTGACTGTGAAGCAAATACACATCGGAATATAAAGCATAAAACGTCTGAATGTAAAGAACATATACATCCGAATGTGAAGGACATATACATCAAAAGATGAAGCACATATACATCTTAATATGACGCACATATTCATCGTTATGTGACGCGCATATATATATCTTTTATTTTCAAACAGTAGGCATTCTGCCCATGAGTTCACAAATATCGATAAATACAGAATTACATGCATATGATATATAGTTCCGGTAATTGACAATATATTGGTATGCATAAACTGAGTTGATACATGTTATGGATTCATATATAAAAGAGGTGTTGTTGTTTTAAACAATTTGAAAAGAACAAAAGAAAAAAGAAAAACAAACAACAAAACAAAAGAAAACGTACATGAGATAAATAATTTTAGAAAATAAACGGAAATATTCCAATTATATTGAAAAAATATATTAATAGTATTCAGAGTGGAGAAAAGTGTGTTATTTATTAGAATATGTATCATCACGTTTCTTAAAGCTCTTAAAAATGTATATTGATAGATTTTTTATTGTTTTAATCTTTTCTGAAGAGAGAAGCTCAATAAATTTAGGAACAGTTGGTCGTTTCCAATAAAATTTAGGTATAAGATCACATCTAAATTCATAATATAAAGGACATTCCAATACAAAATGGAATTCATCTTCTAAGGAATTACAGAGTTGGCATTTTCTTTCTTCTCTAGGTATTTTATGTGGTTTATGCCATCGTCCTGTTTCTATTTCTAGTCGATGGGAAGATAATCTTAATTTAGTTAAGGCTATTCTAAATTTCTTTATCAGTCCTATGTCTAAATATGTTTTAAAACTAAAGTTTGAGAAAAGAATGTAAGTGTTTGCTCTACTTGAATTGGTTAACTATTCGTTCCAATTTTGAATAAAATGGTCTCTAGCTCTTTGTTTAAAAATATGTAAAAACAGGTCAATATTTTCGACTCCTTCAGAAATCCACACATCGTTAAAGCCCATTTTTTCTAATAAGTCTTTAATTTGTATTGCCCAATTTTGTTTGTTTGGGTATCTAGTTATATCGTTGATCATCATATTATATGTTTGTTTAATATATTTTCTATTGTCGGTGCGCGTTATTTTTAACCAGAAACGGATAATATGAGAGAGTCGTTGACTTTTTAGTGAGGTTCTACCGAGTTCCCCATATATAAAGTTATTTTGTGTAGAACGTTTTACACCTAGTAGTTGTTTACAGAATTGCAAGTGTATCCTTTCTAGAGATTCGGCACCTGCGAAACCCCAAATTTCTGCTCCGTAGTTTAGAATAGGAAGGATAAGTTTGTCGAATAAATTTAACGTTTGGCTTATTTTAAGGTCTCCAAAGTTAATTAAGTATGACTTCAGTTTGAAAATTGCCTTTAAAGCTTGACCACCTAATATTTCAAATGTTTTATTGAATGACCCACCGGGTGTAACTGTAATACCCAGATACGTAAATTGATTTGTAATTTCCAGTTCTTTACCATCATAAATAAATACCGTATTTCTTCTTAGTCTTCCCCCCTTCCTAAAAATCATTACTTTTGTTTTATTAACATTAACTACGAGTTTCCATCTGTTACAATATTCCTTTAAAATAGTCAACCCTTCTTGTAAACCGGCCTCAGTTTCAGAGAAGAGTACAATATCATCTGCATATAGGAGTAATATAAGTTTTAATGTATCAATATCTACGCCTTTGTAACCTTTTAGAGCAAAGTTTTCTTCTAGATCATTTACGTACATTGATAATATAAACGGCGATAAACAGTCCCCCTGACGGGTCCCGATAAAACAGTTAAAACTTTCACTAAGTTGGTTTTGGTGTTTAATACGCGACTTTACGTTTGTATATAACGACTTTATAATATTTAGCGTTTTTCCTCTTACTCCGTATTGGATAAGTTTATAAAATAAATTATCTCTGACCAATAAATCAAATGCCTTCGTAAAATCTACAAAGCAAACAAACAATTTTTTATTTTCATTTAGTATATGGTTAACAATACCATGTAGAATAAAAATATTATCAGTCGTTCCCATATTTTTACGAAAGCCCGACTGGGCTTCCGTATATACAAAATAATCTTCCGCCCATTTACTTAGTCTAGTATTTAATATTCTTGTGAAAAAATTTCCAAATGTACCTAAAAGAGTTATTCCACGATAACTTTCTGGTAAGTCTTTATCCCCGTTCTTGTGTATTGGTACTATATAACCTTCTGTCCAATGGTAAGGGAAGTAACCCATGTCGAATATTTTGTTAAAAAGTACAACTAAGTATGCCGATAATTGATCAAATCAATATTTAAAGAATTCATTTATTACATAATCCGAGCCTCCTGAACGTCCTAAAGTTAACTCGGTGCATCCTTTATATATTTCCGCACGAGTGATTTCGTTATCGAGTTCAGCAAACATAACCTGTAACTCGCCATTTAAATATCGATCGTTAAAGTATAATATATCTTCATCTGGTTGGAAGAATGCAGAATGTGGGTCATTAACAGCTTTGAAATAATTTGCAAATTGTGAAGTTGAGATATTTGTCTTTGAATTAATATGACTGGCATTTTTTAACATCTTCCAATATTCTTTTGCATTTTTATACCTGAGCATTTCCAGCTTTTGTGTTTTCTGTTTATTGAAACAATATTGTTTTGATCGAGTTAATGATTTATATTCTGATCTTGATTTAGTCATCAGTGTTCTATTTTCCAAACTATTGTCATTTCTAAATTTATTTAGTCTATTATAAAAATCGCTCCTTTTTGTTTTACATTCCCGATCAAACCATGGTTGATGCTTATTTTTATTTATCTGACAATTGTTTCTGGTGATTTTTTCTTTTTAAATATTGGATCACATATTTCTTTAAACTTTTCTTTTATGTGACGCGCATATATGTCTTAATGTGAAGTTTTTATACATTTAAATGTTAAGCGCATATACATGTGAATTTGAAGCACCAATACATCTGAAGTAGGAGCGCATATACATCTATATGTGAAGAACATATACATCTGAATGTGAAGCACAGCTACATTGGAATGTGAAGCACAGATTCATCTGAATGTGAAGCACATATTCATCAGTATTTGAAGCACATATTCTTCTAAATGTGAAGCGATATATCTGAATATGAAGAAAATAGACATCTGAATGTCAAGCACAAACACATGTGAATGTGAAGCACATATACATTAGAATGTGAATCAGACATTTATTTGAATGTGAAGCATATTTACATCAGAATGTGGGGCAACATATACATCAGAATGTGAGGTACATAAACATCTGAATGTGAAGCACAAATACATCTGAATGTGAAGCACAAATACATTTGAATGTAAAAAACATATACATTTGAATGTTACGAACATACACATCCAAATGTGAGGCACTTACACATGAGAATGTGAAGCAAAGATACATCAGTATTTGAAGCACAGATACATCAGTAAGTGGAGCACACATACATATGAATGTGAAGCACAGTGACATCAGGATGTGGAGCACAGACACATCTGAATATAAAGCCCAAACACATCTAAATGGAAAGCACTTAAACATATGAATGTGAAGCACACATACATCTGAATGTGACGCACACATACATCTGAATGTGAAGCACATATATCTCTCAGTGTGAAGCACATATACATTAAAATGTGAAGAACATATACATCATAAAATAACGCGCATATACATACGAATGTTAAGTTTATATACATCTGAATGTGAAGCACATAAACATCTGAATGTGCAGCACACAATCATCCGAATGCATCCACATGTGAAGCACATAGGCGTATGAATGTAAAGCACATATACATCTGAATATGAAGCACATATACATTTGCATGTAAAGCACAATTATATTCGAATGTAAAGCACATCTGCATCAAAAGGTGAAGCACATCTATATATGAATGTAAAGCACATATACATCTGAATGTATAAGCATATATACATCTGAATGTGAAGCACAGATACATCTGAATGTGAAACATATATAAATATCCGGGAAGCAAATATGCATCTGAATGTGAAGCACATATACAACCGAATGTGAAGCTCAGATACATTTGAATATGAAGAAGCACACATACATTTGAATGTGAAGAAGCACAGATACATCTGAATGTGAGGAAGCATATATACATCTGAATATGCGCACATATATATCTGAATGTGAAGCACAGATAGATCTGAAAGTCAAGCACATATACATCGGAATGTGAAACACATATACATCCGTGACGCGAAGATACATCTGAATGTGAAGAAGCACAGATACATATTAATGTGAAAAAGCATACATACATATGAATGTGAGGCACAGATACATCTGAATGTGCGCACATATACTTCTGAATGTAAAACACATATATATCTGATTGTGAAACACAGATACATATGAATCTGAAGCAAATATACATCTGAATGTGAGACATATATACATCTGAATGTGTGGCACATATAGATATGAATGTGAGGCACATATATATATATATGAATATTCAAAACACATCAATCGGAATGTGAAGCACATATACAACTGAATGTGAAACACATATACATCCAAATGTGAAGCACATATACATATGAATGTGAAGAACATATACATCATATTGTGACGGGCATATACATCGGAATATGAAGCAAATATATAACTTAATGTGAGACACATATCAGTCTGAATGTGAAACACAGATACATCGGAATTTGAAGCACATATACAAACCGAATGTTAGATACATATAAATCTGAATGTGAAACACAGATACATATGAATCTGAAGCAAATATACATCTGAATGTGAGACATATATACATCTGAATGTGTGGCACATATAGATATGAATGTGATTGATTGAATTGGATTTTATAGTCGCACCAACAGCTAAGGTCATATGGCGACTTTCCAGCTTCCATTGGTGGAGGAAGACCCCAGGTGCCCCTCCGGGCAATTTTCGTGCACAGGCGGGCACCTGGGTAGAACCACCGACGTTCCGCAAGCCAGCTGAATAGCTTCCTCACATAAAGATTCCTAGGCCTCTGAGGGATCGAACCTACAGCGGTGAGGGGCAAGTGATTTCAAGTCAGAGACGTTAACCACTCGGCCACGGACGCCCCAGATATGAATGTGAGGCACATATATATATGAATATTCAGAACACATCAATCGGAATGTAAAGCACATACACAACTGAATGTGAGACCCATATTAATCTAAATGTGAAACACAGATACATCTGAAAGTGGATCAAACCTACAATCTGCATGTGAAGTACATATACATCTGAATGTGAAGCATGTATACTTAAAAATGTGAAGCACGTATCAATCTGAATGGAAGCACAAAGTCATATACATCTGAATGTGAACATGGTGAAGCACAGATACATCTAAATATGGAGCACATATACATCCGAATGTGAATCACATATGCATCTTAATGTGTAGCACATATACTTCTAAATGTGAAGCACATACACATCTGCATTTGAAGCACAGATACATGTGAATGTGAAGTACTGCTGCATCTGATTGTGAAGCACATATACATTTTAATTATTTAAACATATTTATTTTACATCGATTGCAAAACAAGTTCTTGCAACTTAGATCACTCAGTCTGGATGGCTTCCTGGGTAAAACCAGTACTAAGCAATGTGGATTAATTATCTTGCTCAAGGATAAATAACGTGGCCGAGATAGAGGATCGAACCCGCGACCTCTCTATCTGGAGTTCGGCGTATATAACATATACATACACATGTGAAACAGAGATACATCGGAAGGTGAAACACACGTACATCAGAATGTGAAGCACATATACAACTGAATGTGAAGCACAGCTACATCTGAATATGAAGAAGCACATATATATCGGAATGTGAAGCACAGATAAAGCGGAATGTGAAGAATCACAGATACCTCTGAATGTAAAACACTTATGCATCTGACTGTAAAGCACATGTACATCTGAATGTGAAGCAAATATACATCTGAATGTGAACCACATATACATCGGAATGTGAACCACAGATACATCAGAAATTGAAACACAGAGACATCTGAATGTGGAGCAAATATACATCTGAATAAAAACCACATATAATTTAGAATGTGAAACACAGATACATCTGAATGTGAACTCCATTTACATCTGAATGTAAACCACATATACAGTTGAATGTGAACCAGAACCTTTTACAAACCTACTGTAAAGTATATTGAAACATTTTAACATAGGGCATGTTGAGATAGTGGCTCGGTGTAGTAAATATACTTCTTTTTTTGATTATGCAACACATTATGAATACATTGCAAAAAATGTATGATTTAACCTTTATAATTACTCTTCAAAAGTTGAATTTTAATTTTTTAGCAAGATGTTTTGGTTTGTTTACCCTGTCAACCAATCAAAATTAAGAGATTATGTGTAATAGCGCCGAATTTACCCTGGAACTTTCCCCTGCCCGCTGATTGGTTGGTAACTGGTGTAATCTGATCTAAAATTACACTATCGATTAAACTATCCATATGTATCATAACAGTACACCATGTCACAGACTAGATATTGTTTACACCAGTTGTATGCACTATAACATATCGTTGTGCCTGCGCAAAGAACAACGAGGTCGCTGATAGTTTAATATATTGTGGCATGTTATGGTTCAATTCAGAGAAGCCGTTCCTTTTAAAATGAAACTTATATATTAGTAGTATAGATACTGGCGGTATAGGCACAGTTTCTCCTCGCAGGAAATGAGAAAAACTAGTGAAATATGCCACGGGAGGGACTCAGGCGTAACTTGTATAATGCAAGTCACGCCTAAAGGTCTAATTACACTAAATCAACAGGATGTGCTCGCCTGGTGCAGTCGAAAGAAGTTCTGTATTAAAGAGTGCTAATCTTTTTTTCTTTAAAAACCTTTTTTTAGTGCAGTTTCCTGTTATTTTTTGGCTGTAACTGTATTCTGGACATGTTGTTGATATTTGAAAATGCAGCTCATCATGTTTTTTACAGTTTTTGGTATAAATTTGAGAAGTGAAAGTAGACAGGGTATGAAATTGCAAGGGGTAAAAATAGTGTTGACCTTTGACCCGGTGTTAGTATACAATTGAAGAAATGAAGAAATGTTTCTTAGAAGGTATTAAACCCCCTATTTCCTTGTTGATGTTTAATAGCAGACATGTTTATTTTCATGATAAAGTAAGTTTCCCAGAATTCTAACGAGGTTTGAGTTTTTAACAGGTTGTCAACATTCTAACTTTACTATGGAAGGGCAATGGAGACTCATTTACGCTATTATAACCTAAATCAACACCAATATATTTCAACAGTTTTCTCAAGCACCCCGCTCGGGGAAACTCACCTGATACCGCCAGTATCTATACTACTTATCGATCCGGTTGTCATTTTAATAACATAACATTTGCAACTCATTAAGCAAAGTCAGACGGAACCGGGCAGTAGTCTTCATCATCGCTCTGCATATCATTTTTTACCATGGAGTATTTTACTTGTATGCTAATGTATCTTGTCCGTTATCTAGTATGTACCGTTTATCATCATAAGCTGATACACTTTTTTTATTTATTGCATAGCTGTTTATATTATGCTTTTTTGATCTAATGACTTTGATCTCATGGTGAGCTTCTGTTGCTGTAAACAAAATATTTTTGTAATCATCATGTGCTATTTGTTTTTTAACAACACACTTTTTGACGCCCTTACATTTCTTTGCACTAACCTCATTATCTAGCACATACGAATATAGTTTACTTCGCAACCCAACTAATTCAACAATGGGTATTCCGCAAGTTTCATCTTTCATCTTGCCAATAACCTTTTTATTATCATTAAAATAAAACTTACTTTTTGGATCATAATCACAATTATCAAAAAGTTCTTTATCTTTGTAAAGGTCTGCATACACATCTTTTGTTTTTATTTCATAACACAAGGAATCGGTATCAGTAAATAATAACTTAGCTTTTTTATCATATTCGTTTTTAATGTAGTTGTAATGGAAACCATACATCAAATATTTTGACAAGTCTAAAATATACATACAAACATAAATAGGACGATTTAAAACTAATCGTTCTTTTATTCTGTTTATAGCAAATAAATTTTCATTAAACATTTTACAAGAAATAAATGAAGGTCTTGCCGCATATTTTAAAAGGACCTCCTCGTCGTGAGTCAATTTAACATTAATTATTTTTCTCAAGTTTTCCATAGTTTTACCAAAAACTGAATTGTTCATCAGTTTGAACAAATCCTTTTCAAAAGCATTTTTACCAGCTAGGACGTCCTCTTAGCAGTATTAAAATCTATGTATGTCTTCAACCAACTGATTCATCAAACTGTAGTATTCGGTGTATTTGTGTTACCTTCAATCCAAGCTTTTTATACAATTCTAAGTTTCTAAAATGCACGACATACTTTTCTTTATTTTTCAATGACGTAACAAGTTTATTAACATTGCAATGTCCTAAATTAAACTTTTGTTTTAAATTTTAACAATAGTCTGACAACCACTCATCTTTGATATTTAAACTTTCCGGGGCAAGAGGATAATCATTGTGCGAGTAATGCAGTTTCTCAGGATACTCGATATCACACTCAACAATGTAATTTGATTTTCCTTTTTCAAATATATCAACCCACTTGAAGTTGCCAGTAGTTAAAAGTTATTAGCATCAAGATATATGATGTACTTGCTTTCTTTTTTCTTGTCATAGTCTTTCATATATTTGTTATTAGCTTTTGAATATCTATTTGCAATGTAACTCGTACCGCCTCTTAATCCTTTTTCCACAAACAAATATTGATCAATATCAGTTATTAAGTCGAGTTGGATACATTGTACCAGTCATCTTAAGACATGCATCCCAGGCTAAACCAGGACTACTGAAGTAATGGCAAGGATCTAATTTGTAATACTCGATACACATTTTTCTGAAGTTTTCAAAAACATCTGCAAGCAGCAACACATCTTAAGATACAGATCATGATATTCTCCCATATTTTTAATCTTAAATGTTTTCCATATGTTTGTAGCATGATCGTAATCTGCATCTGAAATGTGTTCATCATTTAATTGAGAATAAAATCTATCTTTGTCAGGTAACTTAGTATCCGTGATGCGTTTAAAACTGTTCATATAATCATAAGGATAGACGCCTTTTCGTTTTAGCAAGTCTAACGTTTTACCGCTATATTCTTGAGATATGTATTGAAACGACGGAACGTTTTATACTAGATTATCGAATGATTGAGACATAAACTGGAGACTATCCATAAATACTAAACTTTTTCCTAACATGAAAGCCAAATACTTTTCCATGTTATTCGGTATAACATTTATGTTTTGTTTAAACTTTCCGATGTGTTGCATTATGAAGTGAGAATCATATCCTCTCAAGTTATGAAACACAACATGTATTTTTCTAGTCAGCCTGAAATTAATATTACATATGTCATGAGCGCTTCCTCTGTACTTTCCAGTTATATGACAATGATCTCTAACTTTTCTAACGGAGTTTTCCTATGCTACTGTACGACCTGGGTCATCTTTTTTAAGGGTTATTGAAAAACCATTACTACAAATATGACATGATTTAGATTTTTGGAATCTAGCTTCTTCTTTCTGTGACCTTACTAGATCTTTTTTAAAGTTTGCATTCATTGTTTTCTTGCACCACTTTTCTTCTTCTATCATTTTTTACAAAAACCTGTAAACAGCATTTGGTCCTCTGTATGTCACAACTGGTTTTGAATATTGATCATCATAACAACAAACAACCTTATACCCATAACTGCAATCAGTATGCTTTTGATATGCTTCTGTATGTGATTTTTTAGGATTGTTTGATACTGAAGAAATACTTTCGGTTACTGCTTCAAAATCAGCATATATAACAAACAGAACCATTAGCTGTCTGTCATAGTTTTTAAACTTAACTTTTTCATCTTTGTTTGGCATTTTTATTGCTTGTTTTTTGTTAAGTGAAAGACAATCAGACTTATGCTTTTTTAACACACGTTCTAATGTAAAGCATTGCAGGCATATTTTACAAAACCATTTTTTTCCTTCGTGTAGTGTTTGATTAAACATTAGTCTATTAAAATCTTTTATCCACACGTAATGATTTTTTTCTTTTTCAGTAATTAAAAGCATATCACATGTTTTTCTCGGATTTATTTTTTGATATGTACAAAGGGTATACTTGATTATCTTCATACCCAAATATGTTAAATCAAATGTTGTTTTGTTTTTCTGTTTTTGGGATTTGTTTGATAGTAACAGGAAATGTAATTCCTTTGTAATCAAGATCACTAATACGCTTTTATAATTTGATATTCTTTGGGGAATTTTTTTCAACAGGGAATTTATAAGCCAAATGGCACCATCTGAAGCATTCGTTATCTTTTTCATTTTTTATATTTATTAAACCTTTTTTGTGATGTTGCAGTTCTTTTGGTAACGCTTAATACAAGCTACACCGTAAAGGCTTATACTTTATTCGATTTATATAGTGTGCGTCTAGTGTCTCAATTATCCAACCGCTTCCCATCTGAATCCAAGCTCCAATTCTATTTATAATTTCTTCCTGTGCTTTGTCTAATGCCTCTGATATTTGATTTTCGTTTAATATTATTACAGCCTTCGAGGCAAAGTAAGCTGTTTTGTATGTGTTTACCCAACCTTTTTCCTTTGTCTCCTGATGCTGCTTTTTTAAAAGTAAGTTTTACATCAACACTTAATTTAAAGCCGCCCGTTTTTCTTAGTTCTGTTTTAAGAAATTTCACAACACTTGATTGCGTTTTTTGTAATTGGACGAGCGGGTCATTACTGACAACATTTACTTTAAAAACCTTGCTATACTGTTTTGGGGATGTTTCGATTTCTCGGATACTCATTGTATATTATTACATGAGATTATTTCTTTAAGCCCCTATTAATTAATTAATTAATTAATTATTGAAGTGAAATATTTATTTCCCGGTTAGATTATTTTATTTTTTTTATTTATCCATACATAATAATTTTAATTCCTCGTTCAAGTAAAATATCATAGTGGGTAATAAAAGAAACTTTGTATAAAGTTGGATGGTAACTGGATGCCTCTGAAATTTGTTTTTTGCACAAAGAACGTATTTGTTTATATCTCTTTTTTCTATTTTCCATGACAGTTTTAGTTGTTTTGCCATTGTTATGATTCTTTCTGTCAAATCTTGAAAGTTTGAAAAAATTAAAAGCTCTGCATCTAATTAACTCGCATCTTCAAAATCGATAGTTTTTGCATGTTCCGTTTGATCTTTCTTAAAGTTTTTAATTTTCTTTTCTACTTGTTCCATTATAATATTACGTAAGATAATATTTTTAAGCCTTATTTAAATATATATTTCTATAGTATAATATAATGAATTGCAAATATTGCGAAAGAGTTTTAGATATTATTGATCCTCCTGGGGTGTGCACAGATTGTATCTTATTTTACATGACTAATAAACAAAAGCTTTGTAAATATTGTACCAGAGCCAAGCTGTGTTACAAGTGTACATACGCATGTGTGAATTGTAACGATACTTGTGAAGTTTTCGATAACGAGCGTGTTTGCCTTAATTGTGGCACTCACAATGGTTATAATCTTATCACAGGTTGCGCCTACAGTCAAAAGAAAACTATTTACCACAGAAAGTATCATTTAGATAAATACTTGGTGGCAATTGATTTGTCTTCTAAAAATAGACAAAGATTTGAAGATTTGTTTTACAACATTGTAAAGATTTTGGATAAGCTAGAAGGTCGAAAAAGATCAATCAAATTTGAATACATTTTTCAGAAAATATTTAAAATATTAAAAATAGAAAAAGAAACAAAACCGATTAAAACAAAATCAACCAGAGAAAAGTACGTTAGGATAGGGAAACAAGTCAGAAAAGAATTACGACTGAATGCCATGACCGTTTAACTTGAACAGATGTTCCTACGGAGCATCTTTACTAGCTTAATGTCCATTAAGCTTGAACCTGTTCATATACATTTCCAGAGGTTCTGTAAATTTATCATTCTTTTGAATCTCTAATATTTTATTAAAGACAATCCTGATTACCTCTTCATCATTTTCTAGTCCTGTGATTGTTTGGACATATGATAGAAGTTGTTTAAACTACTGGAGGAACTGCACCAATTGCGGCTACAAAAACAGGAATTGCCGGAACCAATGCCAATACAGCAGTACAACCAATTATTCCACTGGGTAATTTGTAATGTTGTGTTTATAATGCCGCACAATTTATAACTGCGTCTGTATGCAGCCACAAGCCGCGTCAAGTGATCAATTAATTCTTCTTTGGTTTTCATGTATAATTACAGTAAGACAATAATTTAATTAAGATATTTAGAAAGTAGTGGTTCGTGTTCTTTGGGTGATATTTTACCTATTTTTAATAATTCATCGATTATGCTAATACCTTTATTTATTAGCTGTGGACTATTATTTCCTGATTCGATACTTCCAAATACCAACTCCAGATCATTAAGCAAA
>JAWPHD010021058.1:0-29474 GCA_037043455.1 Cyrtodaria siliqua | reverse complement strand
TGTATGGTGTATGTGGTGTGTATGGTGCATGTGTATGTGGTGTATATGGTGCATGTATATGGTGTATATGGTGTATATGGTGTATATGGTGCATGTGTATGTGGTGTATATGGTGCATGTGGTGTATATGGTGCATGTGTTTGGTGTATGTGGTGTATATAGTGTAAGTGGTGTATATGGTGTATGTGTATGTGGTGTATATGGTGCATGTGTATGGTGTATGTGGTGAATATGGTGCATGTATATGGTGCATGTGGTGTATATGGTACTGGTGTATGTGGTGTATGTGGTGTATATGGTGCATGTGTATGTGGTGTATATGGTGCATGTGTATGGTGTATGTGGTGTATATAGTGTAAGTGGTGTATATGGTGTATGTGTATGTGGTGTATATGGTGCATGTGTATGGTGTATGTGGTGAATATGGTGCATGTATATGGTGAAAGTGGTGTATATGGTACTGGTGTATGTGGTGTATGTGGTGTATATGGTGCATGTGTATGTGGTGTATATGGTGCATGTATATGGTGTATGTGGTGTATATGGTGCATGTGTATGGTGTATGTGGTGTATATGGTGCATGTGGTGTATATGGTACATGTGTATGGTGTATGGGGTGTATAGTGCATGTGTATGGTGTATGTGGTGTATATGGTGCATGTGTATGGTGTATATGGTGCATGTGGTGTATATGGTGCATTTGTATAGTGTATGTGGTGTATATGGTGTATGTGGTGTATGTGGTGCATGTGTATGGTGTATGTGGTGTATCTGGTGTATGTGGTGTATATAGTGCATGGTGTATGTGGTGTATATGGTGTATGTGTATGGTGTATGTGGTGTATATGGTGTATGTGGTGTATATGGTGCATGTGTGTGGTGTATGTGGTGTATGTGGTGTATGTGGTGTATGTGGTGTATATGGTGCATGTGGTGTATATGGTGCATGGTGTATGGTGTATGTGGTGTGTATGGTGTATGTGGTGTATATGGTGTATGTGGTGTATCTGGTGTATGTGGTGTATATGGTGTATGTGGTGTATATGGTGCATGTGTATGGTGTATGTGGTGTGTATGGTGTATGTGGTGTATATGGTGTATGTGGTGTAAATGGTGTATATGGTGTATATGGTGCATGTGTATGGTGTATGTTGTGTATATGGTGTATGTGGTGCATGTGTATGGTGTATGTGGTGTATGTGTGTGGTGTATATCGTGTATATGGTGCATGCATATGGTGTATATGGTGTGTATGTTGCATGCATATGTTGTATATGGTATATATGGTGCATGCATATGGTGTATATGGTGTATATGGTGCATGCATGTGGTGTATATGGTGTATATGGTGCATGCTTACGGTGTATATGGTGTATAATGTCCATGTTTGTGATGTATATGGTGTATGCATGTGTTGTATAGGGTGCATCCATATGTTTTATATGGTGTGTATGGTGTATGCGGTGTATATGGTGCATGCATACGGTGTATATGGTGCATGTGTATGGTGTATGTGGTGTATATGGTGCATGTGTATTGTATATGTGGTGTATATGGTGTATGTGGTGTATATGGTGCGTTTGTATGGTGTATATGGTGTATATGGTGTATATGGTGTATATGGTGCATGTGTATGTGGTGTAATATGGTGTATATGGTGCATGTGTGTGGTGTATATGGTGTATATGGTGCATGTGTGTGGTGTATATGGTGTATATGGTGTATATGGTACATGCATGTGGTCACTTGTGTATATGGTGCATGCATGTGGTGTATATGGTGTATATGGTGCATGCTTACGCTGTATATGGTGCACAATGTCCATGTATGTGATGTATATGGTGTATGCATGTGTTGTATATGGAGCATCCATATGTTGTATATGGTGTATATGGTGTATGCGGTGTATATGGTGCATGCATACAGTGTATATGGTGCATGTGTATGGTGTATGTGATGTATATGGTGCATGTGTATGGTGTATGTGTTGTATATGGTGTATGTGGTGTATATGGTGTATATGGTGCATGTGTATGGTGTATGTGGTGTATGTGGTGTATATGGTGCATATATATGGTGTATATGGTATATGTGGTGTATATGGTGCATGTGTATGTTGTATATGGTGTATATGGTGTATGTGGTGTATATGGTACATGTGTACGGTGTATATTGTGTATATGGTGCATGTGTATGTGGTGTATATGGTGCATGTGTATGGTGTATGTGGTGTATATGGTCATGTGTATGTTGTATATGGTGTATATGGTGTATATGGTGTATATGGTGCATATGTATGGTGTATGTGGTGTATGTGGTGTATATGGTGCATATATATGGTGTATATGGTATATGTGGTGTATATGGTGCATGTGTATGTTGTATATGGTGTATATGGTGTATGTGGTGTATATGGTACATGTGTACGGTGTATATGGTGTATATGGTGCATGTGTATGTGGTGTATGTGGTGCATGTGTATGTGGTGTATATGGTGCATGCATATGGTGTTTATGGTGTATATGGTGCACGTGTATGTGGTGTATATGGTGCATGCATATGGTGTATATGGTGCACGTGTATGTGGTGTATATGGTGCATGTGTACGGTTTATGTGGTGTATATGGTGTATGTGGTGTATATGGTGCATGTATATGGTGCATGTGTATGGTTTATGTGGTGTATATGGTGTATGTGGTGTATATGGTTTATGTGGTGTATATGGTGTATATGGTGCATGTGTATGGTGTATGTGGTGTATATGGTGCATGTGTATGGTGTATGTGGTGTATATGGTGTATGTGGTGTATATGGTGCATGTGTATGGTGCATGTGTATGGTGTATGTGGTGTATGTGGTGTATATGGTGCATATATATGGTGTATATGGTATATGTGGTGTATATGGTGCATGTGTATGTTGTATATGGTGTATATGGTGTATGTGGTGTATATGGTACATGTGTACGGTGTATATTGTGTATATGGTGCATGTGTATGTGGTGTATATGGTGCATGTGTATGGTGTATGTGGTGTATATGGTCATGTGTATGTTGTATATGGTGTATATGGTGTATATGGTGTATATGGTGCATGTGTATGGTGTATGTGGTGTATGTGGTGTATATGGTGCATATATATGGTGTATATGGTATATGTGGTGTATATGGTGCATGTGTATGTTGTATATGGTGTATATGGTGTATGTGGTGTATATGGTACATGTGTACGGTGTATATTGTGTATATGGTGCATGTGTATGTGGTGTATGTGGTGCATGTGTATGTGGTGTATATGGTGCATGCATATGGTGTTTATGGTGTATATGGTGCACGTGTATGTGGTGTATATGGTGCATGCATATGGTGTATATGGTGCACGTGTATGTGGTGTATATGGTGCATGTGTACGGTTTATGTGGTGTATATGGTGTATGTGGTGTATATGGTGCATGTATATGGTGCATGTGTGTGGTTTATGTGGTGTATATGGTGTATGTGGTGTATATGGTTTATGTGGTGTATATGGTGTATATGGTGCATGTGTATGGTGTATGTGGTGTATATGGTGCATGTGTATGGTGTATGTGGTGTATATGGTGTATGTGGTGTATATGGTGCATGTGTATGGTGTATGTGGTGTATATGGTGCATGTGTATGCTGTATATGGTGTATATGGTGCATGCATATGGTGTTTATGGTGTATATGGTGCATGTGTATGTGGTGTATATGATGCATGTGTATGGTTTATGTGGTGTATATGGTGTATGTGGTGTATATGGTGCATGTGTATGGTGTATGTGGTGCATGCATATGGTGTTTATGGTGTATATGGTGCACGTGTATGTGGTGTATATGGTGCATGTGTACGGTTTATGTGTTGTATATGGTGTATGTAGTGTATATGGTGCATGTATATGGTGCATGTGTATGGTTTATGTGGTGTATATGGTGTATGTGGTGTATATGGTGTATGTGGTGTATATGGTGGATGTGTATGGTGTATGTGGTGTATATGGTGCATGTGTATGCTGTATATGGTGTATATGGTGCATGCATATGGTGTTTATGGTGTATATGGTGCATGTGTATGTGGTGTATATGGTGCATGTGTATGGTGTATGTGGTGTTAATGATGTATATGGTGCATGCATGTGGTGTATATGGTGTATGCTTACGGTGTACATGGTGTATAATGTGCATGTATGTGATGTATATGGTGTATATGGCTAATGTATGAGGTGTATAATTATGGTGCATACATATGATGTGCATGGTGTATATGGTGTATGAATATGGTGTATGCATATGGTATATAAGGTTTATGCATATGATGTATATGGTGTATGCATATGTTGTATATGGTTCAAGTATATGGTGTATACATATGCTGTGTATGGTGCATGTATATGGTGTACGCATAAGATGTTAATGGTGTATACGTAAGTTGTATATGGTGATTATGGTGTATGTATACGGTGTATATTCTGTATGCATACGATCTATAGGTGTATACATATGATGTATATGGTGTATGCATATGCTGTTTATGGTGCATGCATATAGTGCATATATATGATGTATGTATATGGTGTTAACGGTGTATGCATATGCTGTATATGGTGCATGTTTAGGTTGTATATGGTGTTTATGGTGTATGCATACGGCGTATATGTAGCATGCATATTATGCATATGATGTATGAATATGCTGTATATGATACATGCATTAATGTATGAATATGCTGTATATGCTGCATGTTGCATATGGTTTTAATGGTGTATGCATACGGAGTATATGATGCATGCATATGCTGTATATGTTGTATGCATAGGTTGTATATGGTGCATGAATATGATGTATATGATGTATGCATATGATGTATGTGTTGCATTTATCTGGAGTATGCATCTGGTGTTAATGATGTATGCATAGGTTGTATATGGTGTATGCTTATGGTGTATATGGTGCATTATTTTTCCACATTAAAACATGTTTAAAAACTTGTTTTTTTACTGAAAACAAGCAATAACCTCAGTTAAAATTACCTATGAAATGTTTTAATTTATCAATATGCAAATTGTTTAAGCCGAAGTTAACGTTATATTTCATACCCCAGCCAACACCGTTTTCACTTCTTGGAGAAGGGGTTGGATGGTGTATGAAAGTTAACACTCGGACCACGTAATTCCATCTGTCCCTTTAAAGTTTAAACCGTGTTTGTGTTGAGTGGCCATGCGATTGGAGAAATAACATGAAGGCAATTGTCTATTTTTGTTTAACATAGCTCTAAATATCAAAAGAGTTCTCTAATTCTCTGTTAGAAAAGGTCCAACAATGGAACGTCTTCATAATTATATAGACCGCATGCGAACTAAAATGTTTTCAATATATTTTTTGTTTCGTTTTTAAATGTGATTGTGTGGTTTTAATGACAATAGTATGCATGCTGACTTAACAAAAATATAAATATTTTATTCCACTAACTGTTCTTTAATTTGAAGTGTTAATGAATATATGAATAATTGTTTAACAGTATAGGTTATTTAGAGCCACCTCATATAGATAGGAAAGATACATTCATTATATTTTGTCATTTATAAATGTAGTGAAAAACTGTGGTTATAATGACATTTAAAGCAAGAAATTACGGTGAGGTTAATTGGCAAGTTGCATGTCGAAAGTAAGCAACAGATGTGTTGCATCAAATATTTACTTTTAAGAAATTTGTTCCTTACTTTCGACATGCCACATGCCAATAACCCCACTTCATTTCCTCGGTTATTAAGAAGCTTTTAATTTTCTCATTATCGCAGTATTTCAGTACTTTGATTACTTTTACTTCCGGAATGATGCGTGTTCGATTAGACCCAAATCCTCTACCTCTGCCGCAATCTCTACCGCAATCTCTACCCAGAGTACACTCGTTCCTCATTTGACTCTGTCAACGTCAACGGGCGAACGGTTAGGTCACGTGATTATTCAAAAACATTATGACGATGTTTATAATAAATCCTTTTGCGTGATCTGCAAAGATAAAATAAAGACCTATAGTAAATAATTTCAGTTTTATTTCTATGAGTTAATTTTTTTAGTAATTTTCTGCTATCGAGCTTCGGTTTGAAATGTTTACATATGCGTTTCGATGGAGGAGACATAAGGTACGTATTATTTTTGTAGTAAAATAGTCCCGATTAAAACTAAATTGTTTTCATGCATTATTTCAAATCTTGCAACATCTAAGTTGCAGATATTCTGAAAACTATATTTACACAATAAATAAATAAGTTTCAGGCAAACATATTTCAATTTAACAGGTTTTACCAAAATCTTGTAATTTAGTAGTTAGAAAAGATATATCATGTATATGTGAGTGCAAGGAACGATAACTATGCGTGGAGATTGCCTCTGCCGATGTATGTTCGATTAGAACAGTGTTCTGCCTTCTTCTATCATCTTCTATACTTGGCGCTTCTCTACACGGAAGAGACCAAACGAACCGGATATCGGTGTATAATTGCCTACGCAAATCTATACAAATGTCATGTGATCAGCTGGGTATCAATTGCTTTGAGCGACTTCGATCAACAACTACAGTAGGGCTACGGTAGTGTTCCGGTTGCTGATTTTCCCATGACCGGATAAAGGTTGTGCGATTACACGTTGATGTTACTCCAGTAGATGTAGTCTCCACTATACAGTTGTTTAGTATTCAACGTTGTAAGTGCCTTTTAGACGACGAACTTGACGCGTTGCAGGGCTTAAATTCAGTGACATTTTGGACTGGCAACATTTCGCCAGTAGAACTGTTTGTAACTGGCACACGAAATTTCTACGGTTGTGTGTGTGTGAGTAAGTACACATATGTAACATATAAGTAAAAAGCACAAGATGATTCATCATTAGCAAACATGCTAGATGCCATATGTGTCATACAAATACAAAGACATATCAGGCAATCTTAAAAATATTAAAACACCATTGATATGAAAGCACATGTTTCAAACAAAAAAAACACCAAGACACCTGAACTCAAGGATAATAATGTTATTCAAAGCAAAGTTCAAGCGTTTACTGAAAAAAAGAGTATGATAATGGACCTTTGGAAACGGCCGAGCACGACACATACGAAATATTGCAGTCTCGGTTTGATTGAGACTGTTCATGAGCGGTAGTGAAATATGCTAGCTACCGCTCACGCCCTCTAGCCCCGGGTTGAGCAGAACTCAATATTCATAAAATCAACAACACAAAAGTTTAACCATCCCGAAGATGGCATGCATATGGCGGTGGACATGGAGTTGACGTCTTCCCCAAGTCGTACGGCGTATGGTCCCAGTATCTAATAAAATGAAATGCCCCGAAGAGCGAAATAAACATAATGGAATTTAGTTGGGAGCTCTTAATCAAATCGAGCATGTGCCATGTTGCAACCCTTTGCGTGTGAACAATAGTAGATATATGACGTTACTGTGGTCAAACTATACAGAATTTGATCCTACCATAGCCTGAATAGAGTAACTATGATGGATGATCGAAGTCGCTAAATGTCGTCAGGTTTTCTCATTGCGCATTTAATATTTGCACCGCAAAATGATTCATACGTACACAATGGCTATTATCAACGTTATAAACCTAGTTAGTTATAGTATTGTGTGAATCAAACTTCAATGTGTTTATAACATTATGTGGATAATGTTTCGTACACCAGTGTTCAGTAAGAAATACAAGACATGGCCACTAAGTCATGAAGAGGAAGCATGATCAAGACATTAAATCAGTAAGAGGAAGTATGTACAAGATTCGAGTTTGTTGATAATATCGGTAAGTAAACACGCATATCCAACATACGCCTTTTTTCCGAGAAATGAAACACATTCGCCATATTTTTAAAAGGGAAAGTGCACGTCCTCAGTTCTACAAAATATGTCCGCTATAACCTGGCTTTACATACACGATTCATAAATTAAACGAGTGTTTGTGTCAATGCAGTTTAAAAAACAAACAGAATAACATTTTTATGTTGTGCTCGATGTTAACAAATACGCATTTGCTACAACTCCGTAAAGTTCCAGCAGATGTCAAAATCAAATATAGGAAACAGGAACACATAAAAAGAACATCATATACATCGATGCTTGTAACTAAATTATGATATTTTACGTAAATTATTTTTTAAAAAAGGCACCGTGCTATAACTAACGTCATTATTGTACTTCTTGTACTTCTTGTTACATTAATAGAAATACAGAGTAATATGAGTAAATGCATTGCTGTACTTTACGTAAGATTATAAGAACATAAAAAGTGATATGATTAACTGGACAATTGTACTTTACATTAATAGAACATACAGTGTGATATGAATAAGTGAATTATTGTACTTTAACTTACATTAATAGAACATACAGTGCAATATGAATAAGTGAATTATTGTACTTTAACTTACATTAATAGAACATACAGAGCGATATGAATAAGTGAATTATTGTACTTTAACTTACATTAATAGAACATACAGAGCGATATGAATAAGTGAATTATTGTACTTTGCGTTACATTATTAGAACATACAGTGCAATATGAATAAGTGAATTATTGTACTTTGCGTTACATTAATAGAACATACAGAGCGATATGAATAAGTGAATTATTGTACTTTAACTTACATTAATAGAACATACAGAGCGATATGAATAAGTGAATTATTGTACTTTGCGTTACATTAATAGAACATACAGGGCGATATGAATAAGTGAATTATTGTACTTTAACTTACATTAATAGAACATACAGTGCAATATGAATAAGTGAATTATTGTACTTTAACTTACATTAATAGAACATACAGAGCGATATGAATAAGTGAATTATTGTACTTTAGCTTACATTAATAGAACATACAGTGCAATATGAATAAGTGAATTATTGTACTTTAACTTACTTTAATAGAACATACAGAGCGATATGAATAAGTGAATTATTGTACTTTGCGTTACATTATTAGAACATACAGTGCGATATGAATAAGGGAATTATTGTACTTTGCGTTACATTAATAGAACATACAGAGCGATATGAATAAGTGAATTATTGTACTTTAACTTACATTAATAGAACATACAGAGCGATATGAATAAGTGAATTATTGTACTTTGCGTTACATTATTAGAACATACAGTGCGATATGAATAAGTGAATTATTGTACTTTGCGTTACATTAATAGAACATACAGAGCGATATGAATAAGTGAATTATTGTACTTTGCGTTACATTATTAGAACATACAGTGCAATATGAATAAGTGAATTATTGTACTTTGCGTTACATTAATAGAACATACAGAGCGATATGAATAAGTGAATTATTGTACTTTAACTTACATTAATATAACATACAGAGCGATATGAATAAGTGAATTATTGTACTTTAATTAACATTAATATAACATACAGAGTGATACGAATAAGTGAATAATTGTACTTTACGTTACATTATTAGAATATACAGACCGATATGAATACGTAAATTATTGTACTTTACGTTAAATTATTAGAACATACAGTGCGATATGAATAAGTGAATTATTGTACTTTACGTTAAATTATTAGAACATACAGAGCGATATGAATAGGTGAATTATTGTACTTTAAGTTACATTAATAGAACATACAGAGCGATATGAATAAGTGAATAATTGTACTTTATCTTACCTTACTAGTACATACAGTGCGATATGAATAAGTGGTGGATGATTGTTCTTTAAGTTGCATTATTAGAACATACAGAGCGATATCAAAAAGAGGTTCATAACTAGGATTAAAAGCAGTATCGAAAGTTGGGTTTGAAGGGTTGGATTTTAATTTAATGGCATATTGAAGGGCTAATTTGTCCCGTCTATGAGACAGTGATGGTTCATTAGCTTCAACATATAGACTTGCGGCTGGTGATGTATGAAAGGCACCTAAGGCGAGTCGTAATCCTTGATTATGTATAGGATCGAGCAAGTATGCTTGCGAGTCGATCCATATACTATTGAGTCGTAGTCCAGCTTGGATCTGATAAGAGATCTATGAAGTTGTAAATGTATTTTACGATATCGCTCCCTAATTAGTGTTTGCAAAATTGTTAAGTAAATTAAGAGCTTTAAGGCACTTGGCCTTCAAGTATTTAAGGTGTGGTATAAACGTTAATTTACGGTCGAAAATAAGACCAAGGAATTTTGTTTCATCTACTACTGGTATTGGTGACCCATCCAGTGTTAAATGAGGGTCTTCATGATGTTTACGCAGTTGACAAAAGTGCATACAATTAGTTTTAGATTTAGAAAACTTAAAACCATTTTCATCCGACCAGGTCTGAAGTTTATTCAGACATTGTTGAAGTTGTCTCTCAATAGTGTTCATGTTTTTTGCACGATAACATATAACAAAGTCGTCAACATATAAAGAGAAATCAACAGCAGGATTGATGCATTTAACTTTACTGTTCATTTTTATATTAAAAAGAGTGACAGAGAGAGAGTATGCTGCCCTGTGGCACACCCATCTCCTGTCCATGAATGTCAGAGAGGGTTGAACCCATTCGGACACGAAACTGTCTATCCTCTAAGAAATTCTCTATACAAATTGGTAATCGGCCTCTAAGACCAAGGTCATAAAGATCATTCATGATACCGTACTTCCATGCAGTATCATAAGCTTTCTCCAAGTCAAACAAATACAGCGACTAGATGTTCTTTCTTTACGAAAGCTTCCCTAATAAATGATTCAAATCGAATGAGATTGTTTGTTGTGCCTCGTTGGCGCCGGAATCCACTTTGATACTTTGTTATCAGCTTGTTGGATTCCAGGTACCAAACGAGTCTCTAATTAATCTTTCGTTCCATGGCTTTACATATACAACTCGTTAAAGAAATAGCGCGATAATTTATTGGGTCCGTATGATCCTTTCCAGGTTTGGGGACTGGAATAACGATTGCTTCGCGTCAAGAATCGGGGAAGTTTCCGGTCACCCAAACCTTATTAAATATACCAAGAAGTGTAGAGAGACAGGTTTCAGGTAAATGTTTTAATAATGGATAATGGATATCATCAGGACCAGCTGATGTATCATGAACCATTTTAAGGGATTTTTGAAGTTCTTTGAGAGTGAACAGTTTATTGTATTTCTCCAAAAAATTTCGACTTGAAATTCAGCTTCTTCTGTTCTTTTAGTTTCTTATTTTTTTGGTTGACAATTTTCAGAAGAAGAGTTTTTAGAAAAAGTTTCTGCCATAGTGTTTGTAATATCGTTGACAGATGTAATATCATCATTATCAGTTTTAAGATGATATACACAACTAGAATTACCTTTACCGTTTATTATCCAGACCATGTACCACGTCTGCTTAAGAGATGAGCGAGAGTTCAGTCCAGAGACATAAGATCTCCAGGATTTCCTCTTGCTATCCTTAATAGTACGATGGGCTTTCGCACGAAAAACTTTAAAAGTATCTAAATTATTTTGAGTCGGCCGCAAATTAAAAGCATTCAATGCAGCTTTACGATCGCTGACTGCCTTTTTGCAGTTATCATTGATCGGACAATGATTAGAATCGAAAGATCGAAAGAAAGTCCCATAACTCCGCATAAAGAATAAGATGAAACATGTAGACGCAGTTGACCGGAAATGATTTACATTTGAAAAACTTCAAATTCCCGTAACTCTGCCAAAAAAATGATTCAACCAGAATATCCTGAGAGTATGCGCTACTAGACATGATACTGATACTTCATATGAAGTTTCGTGAAAATCGAATAAAAAACGTAGGAGGAGTTGAGCCGTACAAGCTTGAGATTACAAAAAACAAAACCAAAATCCATCCGTAACGTAGGAGGAGTTGAGCGGACAGGCTTTCGAAAAACTTCAAAGTCTACCAAAAATCATTCAACCGGAACTTCCTGATAATATGCGCTACTAGACATCAGACTAATAGTTCTAGTGAAGTTTCACTAAAATCGGACGAGAAAAACGTGAGGATGAGGTGGATAAGAAAGAGGGACAGATGGACTTACATAAGGACGGAAATGATGGCAACTACACGCATATGATCCCCCGAAAATTTGAGGAGCATAAAAATAGCTGATACATGTAATTAATATGTGAAAGTAGTATACTGTTAGATCATCAACATGCATGCAGATATCAAGATTCTGGAATTGATCTCGAGATTTGGCAGACCTGCAATAATTTCAAGAATTTGGGTTTTCCCGTTTAAAAATAACGTATTCTAGGTAAGGCAACACAAATGGATGTCCCTTTCTATATTTAACTAATGCATGTGACATATGGATTCCCATAATAAATGATGCAACATCCTTAAATTGCTGGAACTGAACTCATGTTGTAGTGCATATCATTTAGGTTATTTTAAATGTTAGAACAAACTATTGATAATTGTTGTTAATGCTCATGAACCTCAACTTCTGATAAACACA
The DNA here is from genome assembly GCA_037043455.1 of Cyrtodaria siliqua. Taxonomy (NCBI): domain Eukaryota; kingdom Metazoa; phylum Mollusca; class Bivalvia; order Adapedonta; family Hiatellidae; genus Cyrtodaria; species Cyrtodaria siliqua. Next base: position 16,993 of record JAWPHD010021058.1, on the reverse strand, counting down.
CAGCGGCTATTGATTATGGAGGGCTTATGCATCAGGTAGGCTTTTTACCCCAAATCTGATTATATATTTGATTTGCGAGATTTGTATACTAACTGTGAGAATCATAGCTCGTATGTACCAACCACCGAACCTTTAGGTATTAAACCACCAATTATTTTCGCCATTTACACCGGTGTTAACATGTCAAATATTAATGATTTGATTAACTTAAACCCGAAACCGTTTTTAATTTGAACGAAAACTGATAGAGAAAGAATATCGCAAAATACCCAAGGGTCTGTGTAATATATCCAATTCAATATATTTCAAATTATGAAACTCACTGCATATATAATAACAATGACAGGCCTGTAAATTCCATTAGCCCCATAAACCCCAAACCTTCCCACTCCTACACCACCACCACCACCACCACCATCACCCCAGATAAATAGACAAATATTTGTTCAATTCCTTTTGGTTTCTCTTCAGTTACCATGTCTGCATCCTGTTCTCTTCCACCCCTCCTTCAGTAACACTACACTTCCATTCCCCACCCTCTTCAAGTTCATATTCTTTCTGGGGTATTGAAGGTCTTGCTTTGATATTTGGTATATATGTTTATTGACCACCCCCTCCCCGCACCCCTATACCCTCACCTCACAATCATCTATAATTATAAACCTCCACAATTAAGCTTTGACCTTGTGAATGAACTGGCACCATGGTTTGTGAGGCAGAAGTGTCATTGACCTTGTTTAAAACTGACTCTGAATAAGATCCATATAAATCAAGAGCTGTCGAAATGACAGCATGTCCTTTCGATAGCTCTTGTTTAATATGGATATTTTCATATTTGGTGGATGGAACCTGCTTTCTATGCGAGCTCCTTTTGCTCTTCTAAATTATGTATTCAGTGGATATTTGTTTGGTAGTGTAGGGAATTGTCTTGTACTGGGAAATGTCTACCATGTTCCATACCATTATTATTATTAACACTTGCATATAGCGCATATTTTGTCTGTACCCTGGCATTGCATGTGGCTGAAGCTGCTTTTTAGTTCCAGTTACTTGTTGATGATATTCACAATGTACATCGCACAAGTACCAGGAACGTTGTATTGTAATACTACCAAGACCACTGCATACCACACTGATTAATAACATGTCCAAAGTACATCACATGTGTAACTATCATGGCTACTCTTTACCACATTTTTTACTACCATGCCCAATGTATATTACAATTATAATACTACCATGATCACTGTATATCACAAGTATAATCTTACCATGAGCACTGTATATCACATTTACATGACTACTTAGACTAAATACCACATTTATTACTACCATGACCAATGAATACCCCATTCATTACTAACATGACCACGGAATACCCTATGTATTACTACCATGACCACTGACCCCGCACCGACCCCCCGTACCCTCTTTTCCTTCGAGGTTTATCACGCAATGCCTGCATAAACATCCACCGTATTTCAGTAGAACAAACTTAAATGCCACAGCTGCATGCTGAAAACTCACAAAAGAAAGAATATACACACCAAAATTGTCGGTGATCGAAGGCCACTGTTAATCTTCGACATTTCCATTGTTTACGTTCGAAATAATCTCGTTTTCGTGTGACGTCTCGTTCCGTATTTGGTAACTTAATCCTACCCTACTCACACACACTTTCTTGTTAACATTGTCGATTTGTGTCAGCTGTGGGCTGGTTTAAGTTTCCAAATACGGAACCACATCTTTAAATGTTAAACATTTAAGTTTGTTTGATTGTATGGTGTTTTACGTCCTTTTCAACACATGCAAGGTTATATATGACGGTCGATTTTTTTTTGGTGGAGGTAGACTACCCACCTTTCCTTTGTAGAACCAGTACTGTACACATCCCGCCATCCGTAAGAATCGACACTTCCTCTCTTGCATGTCGAGCTCCCAGTGGGATTCGAACCCGCAGCTGTGAGAGGCGAAGGTTTACAACGCAACGTCGTTAACCATTCGGACACGGAGACGCAACATTTAAGAAATATATATTTGCTGAAACACGGAGTCTTACACCAAAAAAATAATAAATCGACGAGATATTCTTCACTTTGGTGAGTTGTATGCATGCACGCGTGGTTGCCTTTTATTCATCTTTAAAGTTGTTCTTTGTTTCTGTGTGTGTTTGTGGTTGACTGTCGTCCTTGAATGCTACATTTCCTGTTCGATATTTATATCTACATTTTAAGGTTTATTTATTGAAATACGATGGTTGTTCATGCAGGCTTTGCTTGATGTCTTCAAAAACCTCTCTTGATCGGGTCGACTCTGATACCTACCTGTTCTATAAAGGATGACATCATAGCTCTATAGTAGGTACACACCATAGGAGTTATACGATTCTCGCAGCTATAATAACCACTACATGATTTGCAATATCATTTGTCTGTCATTTTTGGTTCGTTTTTATTGATTTTAATGTATAAAATGTTAATCAATTCAGCGATACATGTATGTGCATTTTAATAGTTGTATGTATATTACGGTTTGCAACTTCATATACATTCTTGTCTATTTCGGTTTTTACCGAGTATATATATCAAACAACGTAACTAGTGTATTCCTTGGAGAAATGTGTGTTAAAAACCGAACGTATCAAATATATATATACTATATGCAAAATTACGACTGTTTGATGTCACTTTGGTATATACGAGGAATGACTCTAAAATTCACGATGACGTTAAAGATGGCTAATTAAATACAATGTTGAGTTTTCAATTTTTCGTGTTATTCCACTTTAGGTTTAATATATTATCATTGCGATATAATCAATAGTTAGTAATATGCAAAATCAATTTGCTTTAAACTATTCTTATACTTAATATTAATGAATGAACAAATTGAAATTATGTAAAAAAACAAACGGGACGACGTTATTTTTAAAACAAATCAAGATTGCAGTGTATCCCTTTTAGTAAGAAAAAGTTGAAACACAAACTGTTTGAGGCCCCCAACCCCAACCCACGTCACCCACCCCACCAATACCACCACCGCGCCCTCGATACCATTGTTGTTAAATAGTAATGCACATAGTCTCGTTTTCAGGGTATATCAGGCTAATGTTTTTAGAAGCACCAAAACCCTACTGTGACATTGGTTTTCTTTTGTTTAGAGTTGTAAAAGCCCCACAAAAATATAACGAGTCACTGGTAACTATCTAAACTTTTTTGTTGACCAATTAAAAAAGCCAGATACATATCGCACATGAGCCTATGTCACTGAAGGAACTAATATTGTCTATCAGGTGTGAACATAACACATTACGTAAGTGACACTCATTGTAATATATTAATATATATATATCCAGCAGTTTGTGTATTGTACTGATAACATGTACCTCCACTCACCCCCAAGCCTCACCCCCAACAGCACCACCACACACCAGCCAAATGAAGGAAATAGCTGACAATCGATCATACTCGTATGTGAAAATAATATACTGTTAAATCACCAACAAAAGATTTGTATTTAAAATCCGAAGATCGGGGACTTGAATTTGGAGACGAAGAATTTATCCGGTGATTTGGCAGGCCTGTTAATTTAGGTTTTCCCCGTTTTAAAAAAAGCATATTCTATTTAAGGCAACACAATCGGATATCCCATTTCTATATTTTACTAATTTACGGACTCCCATAATAATGACGCAACCTATATAAATTACTGCTGAGTGTTATCGCCCGAGACGTTTAATTGTGGCGAACTGAACACATGCTGTAGTGCATATCATTCAGGTTATCAAACTATTGATAACTGTTGTCATGGACCTCAATTCTGACAAACATACACCAGTGCTTATTGAGGGATTATTCAGGTAGGTTGTTTATAAATATCAAATATATTTATATTATATATTCGAAATTCGGGTGTTGATAAAACCCTTCTACTAGCTGTGTGACTCATAGTTCGTATGTACCCACTGGGTATGAACTTTGTCTATAGAGAAAACGCGTCTCTATGAAACTCTATAGCATCGATGGGACATTGTCACAGATTATTGATGTCACAGGGTCTCCACGATGTTATAGAGTTATATAGTCGGTTTTCGTAGAGACGCGTTTTCTGTATAGAAAAAGTGCAAACCGAGTGGGTATACGAACTGTGAGACTGAGTTCATACCTAGCGGTACCTGCCGTCGATCCTTTATAAAGTCGGTAGCTAAGTTTCCATATACACATAACAAACACACATATTGTAGTTGAACAAAAAAAGCGAATAAATCGGCGCGATATCTTTCTATTTGATCAGTTCAGTTTCATGCATGAACATTTTATAATAAGGTTTGGTCAAATACAATACGAGACTTTGTATTCCGTCTTCAGAAACCTAGCCATTTTGTGTTAACGTCTCACACCACAAATAATTTTCCATAGGGTCCCATTGTAATGTTTTTGTTCGTGGCATAGAGATAAACACAATTTACAACATGTATTTATGCTTAATTTTTTCACTCATCCAATATCTGCAATTTAAAACCCAATTAACAAATATTTACCAGATTGAACTTTTTTAATTTCATGTATTTTTTTTCTAAATTTTGATAGGTGTCACACCTATCAAAAATCAAAATTTAGAAAAAAAATACAACCCCGTGGTGATTAGACCCATGAGCGCAGCTCGACTATTCGATTTTTCAGAAAACAAGGCTAAAACTGTGGGGCGAGGCGGGCTTTGAAGCTCGGGCCGATATAAAATTATTGTTAGAATCTCATAAAAATTATAGTAAAAGTTGGGGCAAGGTGTGAAATTTTATTTTTATTTCAGTTTTAATCCAACATTTCTGTCATTTGAAAAAAAGTTGTGGTCGAAAGGCAACTCAGGGAGGGAGGGGATGAGAATCTAGCAATTTGTTATTGTGGCCTCATTTCAGTTTTTTTTTATTGATATTTTATCTGTGTATCTGAATTTAATCTAAATTGCTTTATATGTAAATAAAAATTGCGTTCAAATTTAAATTTTAATACCAAATAATGGAAGATAAAATGAAAACAATAAAACACAGAGATATGTAAAAAAACAAAAACAAAAACATTTGAGTGGTGGTGAGGATGGAGTGGGGGATGGGTGGCGGATGGTTGGGGGATGGTGGGATGGGGGTGGAGCGGGGTTGCATCATTGATATAGGTGTAGATTTGATAAAAAAAAAAAATAGACATATGTAAAAAATAAAAAATAAATTAAAAAAAATAACATTCTGGTGGTGGTGATGATGGATTATGTGGTGGGGATGGTTGGGTGTGGGTGTGTATTGGTGGGGGGGGGGGGGTTGAGTGGGGGGGAGGGGGAGGCGTGGGGAGCAAAACAAATTGATAAAACAAATGACTTATAGATATGTAAAAAAACAAAAACATTCGGGTGGTGGTGATGATGGGGTGGGGGATGGTTGGGGAATGCGGGGGTGGGGTGGGGGCGGGGGCGCAACATAGCTATAGGTGTATAATTGATAAATCAAAACACAGAAATATGTAAAAAGGAATAAGAATTTCAGGTGGGTGTGGGGTGGAATGGGGTTGGGATGTGTTGCGTGGGAGGGGGGGCGGTAAAGATCGGATGGAAAATAGAAAATCAAATAAAAAATCGGCTTTCTGCGAGGGGCCGGCATAAGATAGCTGTATGTGTAAGTGTGTAAGAATTGACTACAACAACACAGAAATTTGTAAAATAAATAAATAAATTGCGTTTCAAGTGGTTTGGGGGGGAAGAGGGGGCGTGGTGGGGGAGGGGCGCAACATATCTATGTGTAAGAATTAACCAATAACACAGAAATAATCATGAACAAAAATCAAAATGGGGTTTCGAGTGGGGTTCGGGGGAGGAGGAGGACATACGATAGCTATATGTGTAAGTGTGTAAGAATTGACTAAAACAACACAGAAATAAGTACAAAAATCGGGTTTCAAGTGTGTGGGGTGGGGGTCGCAACATAGATGTTTGTAAGAAATGACCAAAACAACACAGAAATAATTACGTAAAAAAATAAAATAAATAAGTTTCGGGCTGGGGCGGGGAGTTAGAGGAGGAGGGGAGTGGAGGGTGTAGGAGGATAAATATGATGACTAATGCTATAAGAAATTCCACACCAAAATTTGAGTGACATAAGACAAATATTTTAAGAGATATAGATATAACAGCTTACACGCAAACCTTGACCTGCCTTCATTGCACATTTTACGGGCCATCACAATTTTGGTTCCATCGGAGCCCTTAATTTGTAGAAGACACAATTACTTAACGCAACCCTTTACAACATACCATAAGGAAACCAATTCCCAAATTTAGTTGAGCTAGGACAAGAAATGTAAGAGATATAGACCTGTAAACACAGCTTACACGCAAAAATGTTATGTGAAAAAATACACATTTTAAGGGATTCAGAATTCGGGTTCCATGGGAGCCCAGGGGTTACATAACCAAAATTACTTAGCCAGCCCTTAAGATAATGCTATAAGGAAGCCCATGGCCAAATCTGGTTGTGCTAGGGTAAGAAATGTAAGAGAGATAGACTTGTAAACCCAGCTTACACGCAAACCTTGATGTAGGACGCCGCCGTCGGGCGAGTACATAAGCTCTTATTCTTCGAATAGTCGAGCTAATAAGGAAACATATTCGGAGAACCCATTTCTAAATTTAACAAATTTATTTTTAGTTGAGTTTGTACAAGGGCTGTTACATTGATACAAATAACAGCCTATACTGATAGACGTGGCATAAAGTGAAACACAATCTTAATATCCAAATACAGGGATGGAAAGATCTAAAATATAATAGTATTTCGCCATAGAAAATTAGCAAATAATCCTGTATACACACACTCAATCTCTATATTAAATGTGTGTTTTCCCCCGTTTATAAATAACATATTCTTTATAAGGAAACACTTCGGATATCCCATTTCTAAATTTAACAAATGTTATGGACTCCCAGTGTATATGACGCAATTGTTATATTTGCTCTTGTATAAAATTGTTGAACATTCGAAGGATTGATCCGGTAGGTTGATTACCTCAAATCTGACCAGTCCCTTGTGATCTAAGACATTAGTGACATTCAGGGTGTTTGTACATTTTGTGGATGACTAGTATATCTTATTTTACCGCGGTAAATAAATCACGTGACATTTTGACAAACGTGTAGACAGTAAAGCGGACGATTCAGGTATCGTTTGCTTCATAGTATTTTTAATATTTAATTTTGTTCAACTTAAGTGAAAATACCCCTATACGGTGAGCTCCTTCCTCCATCGTAAAATATATTTCGATTTATCCAGTATTTTCTGAGCTTAACCCTTCCAAAATGTACACAATCATACGCTTTTATTTCCAACATCACTGGATAAATGGAATTACCTTTTGCGGCGGAGGAAAGTGCTCACTTTGTAGGGGAATATAAGCAGTTATGAATCGAGCGCCTTGTTGATTTTTGTTTTGCCGTGTATCCCTGCATAAATTCCGGTGGTTTCACCACCATGTTGTACTATTTCATTTGGTGAACGTAGCTTTGTCTAGTTGGATCCTTTTACCCAAATTGTTGGGTTTGTTAGAACAGCTTTTTGCCTTTCATCTTTTATCACGTAACTAAATCATTGGAGTGTTCATGGGTATCGGGTAAAGATCGGGAATTCCAGCACGAGGACTACTTGTTTTTATCGGAACAGAGGTTCTGTTTAAACAGTTATACCGAGGGTTGAAATGTAATCGATCTCTTCCTAGAGTCGTCGTTCCTTGTATTCACATACCACCTCTATCATCGTCTGAGCAAATACCAAGAATCTTGGAAAAAGATAACATAGAATAATTCCTTGGTGACACTTTTTTTTTCCGAATAGGCTTTTACGAAAGGTTGAACCTAAAACATTTACATGCAATGAGTTAATTTAGCGAATAGACTCTTAATGTAGGTCAGACTTATATTGCGGTAAAATAAAGTTTCTACTTTGGCGTATCACTCTGACGTTAAAACATTCAAAATGCACACAACCGGTTACTCATAGGGTGTAGCGTCTGTGCTAACGAGCATTTCTTAAATCGCACAACTCTAAACAGCCTACCTAAAATTAAATTACTAACCTAAATTCATCAAGAATGTCCATCTTGAATCTCATCGCTCTAAACAGCCTACCTGCAATTAAAGTACTAAGTGTCAGAATAAGACCGCACGAACCTCCGTGGTTAAATAACGATATCAAACGAAAAATAAGACCCAGGAAAAGGGCTTATAGAAAAGCTGAACGAACGAATATTATCCAGCATTGGGACAAATTTAAACGACTAAGAAACGACTTTATTATCAGAATACGCGAATCTAAAAAAAAGTATTATGACAGCCTCTCCGACAAGCTTAAAAGTTCTATTTTTTCGTCCACCCCCTGCCTCTCCCCCCCCCCCCCCACCTCCCCCCACCCAACACACTCGAAACTCTGTTGTTTTTTTTACATATTTCTGTGTTGTTTTGGTCAATTCTTCCGACCCCCGCCTCTCCCCCATCTCCACTCAAAACTCGAGTTTTAATTATTTATTTTTTTTACATATTTTTGTGTTGTTTTGGTGAATTGTTACATAGCTTCTTACACATATATGTGCCCTCACCACCCCCCTCCCCCACCACCCACCCCGCCTCTCCCACACCCCCCACCCACCCCCACTCAAAACTCGATTTTTTTTTTTTTTTTTTTTTTTACATATTTCTGTGTAGTTTTGGTCAATTCTTACACATAGCTATGTTGCGCCCACAACCCCACCACACATTGTTTTAGCCTTGTTTTATGATGGTATATACTAGCTATATAATTTATTATTCTCTGAAAAATCGAATAGTCGAGCTGCGCTGTTCTCCGACAGCTGTTGTTTATATCATATATTAGAACACTTAGCATGCATACATGAAATAGATATATATCAGATGTAATTGGATAATAAATATAATCCATGCCGTACCATACATCATTTATGTAACAGTTATCATCAATAAAGATGTAACGTAATCAACAGTATTAAATAAATATCTGACATGGGGTCAAATGAATGAATGAATGGTGTTTTACGGCACGTCGACACATAAATAGATCATATTGTGCGCAAAAACTGATGAAAGATGAAGAAATTAAGTAGTAATTAAAAAATAATGTAAATATATAAAGACACAAGAAATGTCACAGTAAGTGGCAAATGCCCCCGAAGTGACCTGTAAGTGTGACCTTGATATGAAACCAACAGATATATTTAAATATAATTTAAAAAAATCAAAAAATCAAACAAACAATAAAAATCAAATAAAATAAAATTAAAAAAAAAATTAAAAAAACTAAAAAAAAAAATCGCGCCACGACGTCTTGTGGTGAGCAATTGTGCGAAGTTAGTTCAAAATCCGTCGATTATTGTCCGAGTTATGAAGCGGAGACGATTGTATAGACGAACGGATTTTGAACTTTGATCTCTAAGTGTGACCTTGACCTTGGAGCCACGGACCTGGATTTTGTGCGCGACACGTCGTCTTGGTGTGGTGAGCAATTGTGCGAAGTTATTTGAAAATCCATCCATTATTGTCAGGGTTATGAAGCGGACACGAGTGTACAGACGAACGGATTTTGACCTTTGATCTCTAAGTGTGACCTTGACCTTGGAGCCACGGACCTGGACAACCATTATTGTTAAAGTTATGAAGCTGACACGAGTAGACAGACGAAGGGACAGACAGTGCGACTACTATATGCCACCCTTACAAAAAAGGGATGATATGGTAGTAATAAAAACTATATATGTAAATCAACAAATGCCCGTCAACGGGTATATAAACAAGTAGATATATATAAGAACATATTATAATGATTTAAATAGTCTGATTTATTTCAGGAAATCTAAAACAAGACTAAAATCTATAGTATCAAATAACTATTTCATAGTATTGGGGTCAATAACATGACGAAAAAATTAATTCAATTAATTTTCAATTATCTTATTCAGCATAAACATCATACAATGTTCATCGCCTATTACAATGTGCAGTTACATTACATTGAGAAGAGCATGTATAATACTATCATGGAGTAAAGCTACAAAAGAGCACTTACAACTACTATTTTAAACAAACAATTAGCATAACTAATACAGAGGGGGAAAAATCATCAGAAAAAGAAAGAGAGAAAGAAAAAAAATTGTATAAATATAATTTGTTTGTACAGTGGATGTATACATTTAGGTCAAGCTTATTATGTTTACAACTCGTGCTATCAGTCCTCGCACTGGCGGTTTCACACAATAGCAATTCGCCAGTAGGCAAAAACTATGTGTTTCAGACACTTGAATAATGGTTAACAATCATAATAACTATTAAGTTAATTTCGATAATTCACGTTAATTATCTATTATACTCTCATGTCTGAAATTCGCTAAATATACATATTTTGCCAATTTACTTAATACACTGGACTGGCTAGAAGCAAGTAACAATTTTTTTTTTTAAATTTGGCCAGTGACAATAATATTTAGGAAGACACTCAATTCTAATATCTCGAAAACATGGATAAACTAAAACAAAATGATGTTCATTTTCGATTACATTAATTTGACAGAATACATTTACGTTCAGATCTCTCTACATTAAATTTTAAATCTACCTTCTCCTATAGCTAATTTATGGGCAGAACACCTTAGTCGTGTCAAAGAAATACGATGCCTTTCGTTTGCAACACAGTTCAAGTACTTTTCAACTCTAATATTATTTTTATTTTCTTGTAGTTTCAGCTTTGGTGATGTAGCTAATGTCGAATACCATTTCTGATAATACTGGTTATTTAGTCGATCTATAACTTTCGATAATTGAAGATTATTTATATTAGCATTATTCCATAAATAGTTTAACAAACGCTGTACTTCTGAAGCCCAGGACCCACAAACATTATTATTTACTTGATATTTATAAACTTCGTTGATTAAAGAGCTTGTCATGCATTTTCCAACAAAACTACTTTTGGAATTGGAAAGCTTGTGCAACCTCAGCATAGTATTTCCAGATTTTCCATGCACAGGTTTTACCTTTTTCAGCAAATGATGATATTTCATTACATCTAGTACGTGTGAAAAGCAACTATTCGTCTTGGTTTATACGAACTAATGAATAGGCAATTCAGTGTGCAATGAAGAACCTAAAGTGATTCCTAGCTCCTAAAACTAACCCATAGCTCATCTAACTGTATTTACTGTACCATTGCTATAACATGTACTACAACGTCTGTGTCTACTGTAGATAGCAATTGTTTAGCACATGCCACATGCAATACACGCATTGTAACGTATCATCTTAGTGAAATGATCGAGATCAGTCTCAGATTCTCATTGTCAGATACAAAGCACATCTTCATCTCTGTTTTATTGAGCGTGTTTTTAATTTCTCTTCTATCGCAACCGATTGCTATGCCAGTTACCCAGAGCTCTGATTTTGTTTTGCATGGTGGTCGTCGCCTACTAAACCTTCTGCAACTGACATTCAGCAATGTGCAAAATAACTTGTTAATCATACTTACTAATTTTTTGCAAGCATTAAAAAGCATTTTAAGGCCGCTCGTATAGTCTGATTAAAATCCAAAAAAGTTTTCCAAAGTTAGAAAAGGCTGGTGAGATACCCTAGTCTGCCGTTAATCGGAACCTAATATGATACATGTATATGCGAGAAGAGAAAGCAAGTTATATCATCTGTTGTAGGTGACCACTGAGGAAAGAAAACATGTTCTGGTTTATCTGTTTAAAGACAGACTTGGTTATGTCATCTATAGGCTCTGTTACAAACGTGTCATGCTTTGCATTACATAATTTACCTATTTGTTGCTATTTCTGTCACACGAGAGTCGTCTATGTAATGTAAGTCAAGAACCAGTAAACTTTCAATATTATCCTTGAACATATTTTCTAATTCCTCCACTGTGCCACTCAAACTGTCTTAGGAACATCTTTATCTTGTTTGTGATGGAAAAGATTATAGTCCTTTCATAGGCAGCGCCTGATGAATTATTGCAATAACTGAAATTAACAGATAACTCAGACCATATCTGTGTTTACAGCACCTACTGCACCTTCATCTTCTTTCGCAATATTATATTTCTGATTGTGAGCTAGTTTATTGGGTATTGATGAGACAACACTAATGAAGTTTTTCTCACTCACAGAGATGACTATTTTTAAGATTTAATGTGTAACTGGACAGTACTGCAATTGCGAACTTTTGGTTTCTCTTTATGATCGTCATGTGCAATATTCAGTGGTCTAAGGCTTGCCTTGCTCACACTTCAAACAGCTGTAAGCCCGGTTTACCACAAGTATGGTAATCACGTGATGACCATTCCCTGATGCATGTGTTTATTTCAGAAAGGAATCTGCAGTGTCATAATTGCTACAAGGGCACTCGTCCATCTATAGTCTTCAAACAAGTCTCAGATTGTTTTAAGTTCCTCCATTTGAAATACGAAGGTTTCAACGCAAAATGCCATTATGATCTTCACATTGGGTTTCAGGCCATATTCATTTCAGCTCGGCAACTATATAGTTTAGACGCAGTTAATCCGTTAGCATAACATGTCTTCGCGTTTAGGTTTTGTTTACTTGTTTTGTCTTGTAAATAAGGTTTATCAAGTCAATGTATTTTAGGGTTTTATAAATATAGTTTATAATGAACCGACAGTTTCTGGTAAGAAAATTAGTTTAGTACCTTTCTGAAATTCCAAAGGCTCGAGGAAATGTAGAGTCAATCCGAAGTGAAGTTTGATTTAAACTTGTAAATCTTTTAACGCATTAACCTAGGGTGTGCCTCTAAATAACTCTTTATTACAATATTAACTAACTATGCCAAGAAAACAGAGTGAATAAATTCGACATATTAATTACTTGCTTACAAACAGCTATTAAACGAATTATACTTTATACTATTTTCAACACGTTTTGGCGGCCATTTTGAAAACGGTAGCCATTTTGAACTTAAAATATACCCAGATTGTATTTCATGACCCTTTGTCTATCACTATGCGGAATTTGTTTCGATTGCCATAATATGTGTTGTTAAAACCTGATACATATAGGTTGAACCGATTATGTATTACATACTTATTTGGCTGTCATTTTGAAAAAAACAAAATCAGTATGGTATTGTCTAGCTATGTGAAAAGTTTGGTGCTTTTGTCAAACAATGTACAATTTTTTCACCAATCTGCCCCACTACAGGATGTTGGGGTAAAGGAATCCATTTCTGACTCCACTTTACTTATAATTTAAATACAAATATCCCAAATGGCTGCCAAGATAGCTGCCGTGACATTACAATGACGATATCTTGGCTTCTTAGTTAGGACAATCATTTTGGAGTCTATGACTAGGTTTTTGGCTTCAAAGAATCTATTTCTGACTACATCTTACCTATTAGATAAAGCAAATATCCAAGATATTTCAAACGACATCTCCCCCAAAACCACTTATTCCATTTTTGTGAAATATCATATACATGTTCCTTGGGTTGGCCTCTATCAAGTTTGTGTTTTTCGTTATCGTCGAATAATCAAAATGGCCACCACGGCGACCCAAGGTTTACATAGAGTTATATAAGAAAAGGTTGAAAATGACATTTTCTCTGAAACCTCTTGAAGGATTTTGATGAAACTTAATCACCATGATGTTTGGGATAGTCCCTCTCACATTTGTGTTTTTCGCGGTCGCCAGTCATCCTAGATGGCCGCCATGTCTAAAACTAGTTCAAATTTAAGGAAATTTCAAACAACATGTCCTCCAAAAAGACTTATTCCATTCATGTGAAATATCATAAACATGTTCCTTGGGTTGGCCTCTATCAAGTTTGTGTTTTTCGTTATTGTCGAATAATCAAAATGGCCACCACGTCCACCCAAAGTTTACATTATACTAGGAGTTATATAGGAAAAGGCTAAAAATGACATCTTCTCTGAAACCAGTTGAAGGATTTTGATGAAACTTAATCACAATAATCTTTGGGATAGTCCTCCACAGATTTATGTTTTTCGCGGCCGTCAGTCATCCAAAATGGTCAACATGGCTAAAATTAGGTCAAATTTAAAGAGATTTCAAACGACATCTCCTCCGAAACCACTTAACCCATTCCAGTGAAATATCATATACATATTCCTTGAGTTGGCCTCTATCCAATTTGTGTTTTTTGTTATCGTCGAATAATCAAAATGGCCGCCACGACGACCCAACGTTTACATAGAGTTATATAGGAAAAGGCTAAAATTGACATCTTCTCTGAAACCTCTTGAAGGATTTTTTTGACACTTTATCACAATGATCTGTTGGATGGTGCGCCTCAGATTTGTATTTTTCGCAGCCGCCAGTTGTCCAACATGGCCACCATGCTACAACTAAGTAAAATTTAAGGAAATTTCAAACGACATCTCCACCGAAACCACTTAATCCGTTCCAGTGAAATATCATGTACATGTTCCTTGGGTTGGCCTCTATCAAATTTGTGCTTTTCATTATCATCGTATAATCAAAATGGTGACCCTAGGTTTACATAGAGTTATATAGGAAAAGGTTAAATATGAAATCGTCTCTGAAACCTTTTGAAGGATTTTGTTGAAACTTTATCACAATGGTTGGCGTCTATTAATGGCCGCCGTGGCGACCCAAAGTTTATGTAGGAAAAGTCTAAATATGACATCTTCTCTGAAATCGCTTGAAGGAGTTTGATGAAATTTAATCACAATGATCTTTAGGGAAGTCCCCTTCAGATTTGTGTTTCTCGTGGCGGCCAGTTTTCCAAGATGGCCACCATGTCTAAAACTATGTAAAAATTAAGGAAACCACGTATTCCATTCTCCGCATGGCTACACACATAATTATTAGATTTGTGATGAATTGCATTTTATTCACAGATGACTAAAAAAGCAAGAAACACACAATTTCAAGGCAACTATTAATAATATTTTACCATGTATTTTATTTAAATGCTTGATACAAACTTCAAGATTAAGGTGTGTCCCTTTAGAAATGAATATAAAACTACAAGATTTATAAACAAAACATCAACTGCAATACCTGACGAAACGTACAATGGCCCGGGTAGGGAACGTCCAATGGCCACAGTACGAATCGCCTAGTTACCTGGGTACGAACCGTCAAAGGTACGATAAGTGCATAATTCGGCTTTTATCCCCAGCCCATTTAACAGGAACACGCCATCTTTGTAAGTATGCGGATATAAATATTTGGCAGAGAAAAGTGCATTTACGTACATTTAACGATTTTTTCGTTTATTGAATCGTGCGTGAATATAACTAAACGTTCCTTTTATTAAATTATGTTATTCTTTCTGATTAATTCTTGCGTGTAAGTTGTAATAGCCGTTACAAAATATCGTGTATTCGCGAAAATTCCGGAAGTTCGTTAATTGTGCACAGTTTCGCCACAATTTTACATTCATTACTGCGTCTTCCCACCATATTAACAGTTTGCATTGAAAATTGTAATTAATATATGTTATTAAATGTTCATGACTGAAATTGTCTTTGTTTGATTTTGGTGTGAATTTATGATAACAAATAAACTTCCCCACCCACTTTGCTGCAAAGCCTGATCTTCGTGATTTTCTGCGATTTTTCACTGCTGTTACGCCATGAAATTGATGCCATTGTTCTACACCCATGGCAAATGTGTTCGAGGTATCGTGGAAGTACCTGTTTCGGTGACATTAAATATAACGAGTGGCTTCCGTAATTCAAGTAATTAATATGTTTTCATTTCTTGCTTTTACACCAGTTCAATTCCTGTTATGTTGTAAAAACACATTCCAAGCAATTCTGTATTTACCAAGATATTTGACATGTTTTTGAATGCGGTAGTTGTGTACACACAAACTGATGACGTGTACCTGTTCCGGTAACTTTCTAATGTACAGGATTAGCCAAGTTTTTTCACCAATATAAACTTTTGATATTGATAAAACTAACATATTTACAGTACAGTATATATTTGCACACATTAACAGTCAAAGAAATCATGTTTTTTGTTCACTAGCCCGAATTATTGTATAATCATTAGGACTATTACAATTTTCATAAGCCTGGCGACTATATAAAATTTCTACATTTTTACTAGCCGTAATTAATACTTACTAGTTTATGTCTTAAATTCAACCAAATTTGGTTTATTCCCCACCTCATAATGGCGTGCAAGAGCAACAATTCCTGTCTGTCCGTGTGTAATGTCGCGTAACTCCTCCTAAACCACTGGGCGAAATTCAACTAAATTTAGTGTATGACTTACCCACATCATAACCATAACAACGTGCTAGAACAACAATTATTTACTCTGCCCCAAGGGGCCTCCCCAAAGATCAAAATGTCAAATACAGTAATTATTCAAATACATTATTGTTTTTTATTGTTTTTACATACAACTTGGTATATATACCAATCTATATAAGATACACAACATATCAAACAGGTTTTTTATTTCAACCTCTGATGTGCGACCGTGGGGTGGGGCGGACATCATCGGGGTTCAAATATTTTATTAGTATTTTATTATATCTTTAATTCAACTAAACGTTGTGTATGACTTCCCCACATCATAACGACGTCCAAGAGCAACATTGTTTTTGACTCCACCCCATGAGTGAAAAGGTCAAATACACTAAAGATTCAACTAGACTATTATTTATTATTGTTTTTACATACAACTTGGTATTTATACCCATCTATTATAAGATACACAACATATTAAACACGTTTTTTATATCAACCTCCGATGTGCGACCGGGTGCGGGGCGGATGTCATCGGGTGTTGAATATTTTTTTTTTTATCCCCACCTTTTTTGATGTCGAGATTTGAAACCTTGGGGATTGATAGATCTATCATCACAGATGTGCATACATGTTTATGTGACATTCAGAAGCACAGCTAAGCAGGGAAGTAAAATATTTTCAAGGCTACTT
>JAWPHD010021057.1:0-29476 GCA_037043455.1 Cyrtodaria siliqua | reverse complement strand
GAACTGAATATATATGTGTAAGAACTGAATATATATGTTTTAGAACGGAATATATATGTGTAAGAACTGAATATATATGCGTAAGAACGGAATATATATGTGTAAGAACTGAATATATATGTGTAAGAACTGAATATATATGTGTTAGAACTGAATATATATGTGTAAGAACTGAATATATATGTGTAAGAACTGAATATATATGTGTTAGAACTGAATATGATTGTGTAAGAACTGAATATATATGTGTTAGAACTGAATATATATGCTGTAAGAACTGAATATATATGCGTAAGAACGGAATATATATGTGTAAGAACGGAATATATATGTGTAAGAACTGAATATATATGTGTAAGAACTGAATATATATGTGTTAGAACTGAATATATATGTGTAAGAACTGAATATATATATGTAGGAACTGAATATATTTCAGTAAGAACTGCATATATATGTGTAAGAACTGAATATATATGCATAAGAACGGAATATATATGTGTAAGAACTGAATATATATGTATAAGAACTGAATATATATGTGTAAGAACTGAATATATATGTGTAAGAACTGCATATATATGTGTAAGAACTGAATATATATGTGTAAGAACTGAATATATATGTATAAGAACTGAATATATATGTGTAACAACGGAATATATATGTGTAAGAACTGAATATATATGTGTAAGAACTGAATATATATGTGTTAGAACGGAATATATATGCGTAAGAACTGAATATATATGTGTAAGAACTGAATATATATGTGTAGAACTGAATATATATGTGTAAGAAATGAATATATATGTGTAAGAACTGAATATATATGTGTAAGAGCTGAATATATATGTGTAAGAGCTGAATATGTATGCGTAAGAACGGAATATATATGTGTAAGAACGGAATATATATGTGTAAGAACTGAATATATATGTGTAAAAACTGAATATATATGTGTTAGAACTGAATATATATGTGTAAGAACTAAATATATATGCGTAAGAACTGAATATATATGCGTAAGAATTGAATATATATGTGTAAGAACTGAATATATATGTGTAAGTACTGAATATATATGTGTAATAACGGAATATATATGTATAAGAATTGAATATATATGTATAAGAACTGAATATTTATGTGTAAGAAATGAATATATATGTCTAAGAACTGAATATATGCGTAAGAACTGAATATATGCGTAAGAACTGAATATATGCTTAAGAACTGAATATATATGTGTAAGAACTGAATATATTTGTGTAGGAACTGCATATATATGTGTTAGAACTGAATATATATGTGTAAGAACTGAATATATATGTGTAAGAACTGAATATATATGTGTTAGAACTGAATATATATGTGTAAGAACTGAATATATATGTGTAAGAACTGAATATATATGTGTAAGAGCTGAATATATATGTGTAAGAACTGAATATATATGTGTAAGAGCTGAATATATATGCGTAAGAACTGAATATATGCGTAAGAACTGAATATATGTGTAAGAACTGAATATATGCGTAAAAACTGAATATATATGTGTAAGAACTGAATATATTTGTGTAAGAACTGCATATAGATGTGTAAGAACTCAATATATATGCGTAAGAACGGAATATATATGTGTTAGAACGGAATATATATGTGTAAGAACTGAATATATATGCGTAAGAACGGAAAATATATGTGTAAGAACTGAATATATATGTGTAAGAACTGAATATATATGTGTTAGAACTGAATATATATGTATAAGAACTGAATATATATGTGTAAGAACTAAATATATATGTGTAAGAGCTGAACATATATGTGTAAGAACTGAATATATATGCGTAAGAACTGAATATATATGCGTAAGATCAGAATATATGTGTAAGAACTGAATATATGCGTAAAAACTGAATATATATGTGTAAGAATTGAATATAATTGTGTAAGAACTGCATATATATGTGTAAGAACTGAATATATATGCGTAAGAACGCGTAAGAACGGAATATATATGTGTAAGAACTGAATATATATGTAGAAGAACTGAATATATATGTGTAAGAACTGAATATATATGTGTAAGAACTGCATATATATGTGTAAGAACTGAATATATATGCGTAAGAACTGAATATATATGTCTAAGAACTGAATATATATGTATAAGAACTGAATATGTATGAGTAAGAACGGAATATATATGTGTAAGAACTGAATATATATGTGTAAGAACTGAACATATATGCGTAAGAATTGAATATATATGCGTAAGAACTGAATATATGCGTAAGAACTAAATATATGCGTAAGAACTTAATATATATATGTAAGAACTGAATATATTTGTGTAAGAACTGCATATATATGTGTAAGAACTGAATATATATGTGTAAGAACTGAATATATATGGTAAGAACTGAATATATATGTATTAGAACGGAATATATATGTGTAAGAACTGAATATATATGCGTAAGAACTGAATATATATGTGTAAGAACTGAATATATATGTGTAAGAACTGAATATATATGTGTAAGAACTGAATTTATATGTGTAAGAGCTGAATGTATATTTGTAAGAACTGAATATATATGCGTAAGAACTGAATATATATGCGTAAGATCGGAATATATGTTGAAGAACTGAACATATATGCGTAAGAATTGAATATATATGCGTAAGAACTGAATATATGCGTAAGAACTGAATATATGCGTAATAACTGAATATATATATGTAAGACGTAAATATATTTGTGTAAGAACTGCATATATATGTGTAAAAACTGAATATATATGCGTAAGAACGAATATATATGTGTTAGAACGGAATATATATGTGTAAGAACTGAATATATATGCGTAAGAACGGAATATATATGTGTAAGAACTGAATATATATGTGTAAGAACTGAATATATATGTGTTAGAACTGAATATATGCGTAAGAACGGAATATATATGTGTAAGAACTGAATATATTTTTGTAAGAACTGCATATATATGTGTAAGAACTGAATATATATGTGTAAGAACTGAATATACGCGTAATAACTGAATATATGCGTAAAAACGGAATATATATGTGTAAGAACTGAATATATTTTTGTAAGAACTGCATATATATGTGTAAGAACTGAATATATATGCGTAAGAACTGAATATATGCGTAAGAACTGAATATATATTTGTAAGAACTGAATATATTTGTGTAGGAACTGCATATATATGTGTTAGAACTGAATATATATGTGTAAGAACTGAATATATATGTGCAAGAACTGAATATATATGTGTTAGAACTGAATATATATGTGTAAGAACTGAATATATATGTGTTAGAACTGAATATATATGTGTAAGAACTGAATATATATGTGCAAGAACTGAATATATATGTGTTAGAACTGAATATATATGTGTAAGAACTGAATATATGTGTAAGAACTGAATATATATGTGTAAGAGCTGAATATATATGTGTAAGAACTGAATATATATGTGTAAGAACTGAATATATATGCGTAAGATCGGAATATATGTGTAAGAACTGAATATATGCGTTAAAACTGAATATATATGTGTATGAACTGAATATATTTGTGTAAGAACTGAATATATTTGTGTAAGAACTGCATATATATGTGTAAGAACTGAATATATATGTATAAGGACTGAATATATATGCGTAAGAAATAAATATATATGCGTAGGAACTGAATATATATGCGTAAGAACTGAATATATATGTGTAAGAACTGAAAATATATGCGTAAGAACTGAATATATATGCGTAAGAACGGAATATATATGTGTTAGAACTGAATATATATGTTTAAGAACTGAATATATATGTTTTAGAACGGAATATATATGTGTAAGAACTGAATATATATGCGTAAGAACGGAATATATATGTGTAAGAACTGAATATATATGTGTAAGAACTGAATATATATGTGTTAGAACTGAATATATATGTGTAAGAACTGAATATATATGTGTAAGAACTGAATATATATGTGTTAGAACGAAATATGTATGTGTAAGAACTGAATATATTTGTGTTAGAACTGAATATATATGTGTAAGAACTGAATATATGCGTAAAAACTGAATATATATGTGTAAGAACTGAATATATTTGTGTAAGAACTGCATATATATGTGTAAGAACTCAATATATATGCGTAAGAATGGAATATATATGTGTTAGAACGGAATATATATGTGTAAGAACTGAATATATATGCGTAAGAACGGAATATATATGTGTAAGAACTGAATATATATTTGTAAGAACTGAATATATATGTGTTAGAACTGAATATATATGTATAAGAACTGAATATATATGTGTAAGAACTGATTATATATGTGTAAGAGCTGAACATATATGTGTAAGAACTGAATATATATGCGTAAGAACTGAATATATATGCGTAAGATCGGAATATATGTGTATGAACTGAATATATGCGTAAAAACTGAATATATATGTGTTAGAACTGAATATAATTGTGTAAGAACTGCATATATATGTGTAAGAACTGAATATACATGCGTAAGAACGCGTAAGAACGGAATATATATGTGTAAGAACTGAATATATATGTAGAAGAACTGAATATATATGTGTAAAAACTGAATATATATGTGTAAGAACTGCATATATATGTGTAAGAACTGAATATATATGCGTAAGAACTGAATATATATGTCTAAGAACTGAATTTATATGTATAAGAACTGAATATATATGAGTAAGAACGGAATATATATGTGTAAGAACTGAATATATATGTGTAAGAACTGAATATATATGTGTTAGAACGGAATATATATGCGTAAGAACGGAATATATCTGTGTAAGAACTGAATATATATGTGTAAGAACTGAATATATATGTGTAAGAACTGAATATAATTGTGTAAGAACTGCATATATATGTGTAAGAACTGAGTATATATGCGTAAAAACGCGTAAGAACGGAATATATATGTGTAAGAACTGAATATATATGTAGAAGAACTGAATGTGTAAGAACTCAATATATATGTGTAAGAACTGCTTATATATGTGTAAGAACTGAATATATATGCTTAAGAACTGAATATATATGTCTAAGAACTGAATATATATGTATAAGAACTGAATATATATGAGTAAGAACTGAATATATATGTGTAAGAACTGAATATATATGTGTAAGAACTGAATATATATGTGTTAGAACGGAATATATATGCGTATGAACGGAATATATATGTGTATGAACTGAATATATATGCGTAAGAACTGAATATATGCGTAAGAACTCAATATATGTGTAAGAACTGAATATTTGCGTAAAAACTGAATATATATGTGTAAGAACTGAATATATTTGTGTAAGAACTGCATATATATGTGTAAGAACTCAATATATATGAGTAAGAACGGAATATATATGTGTTAGAACGGAATATATATGTGTAAGAACTGAATATATATGCGTAAGAACGGAATATATATGTGTAAGAACTGAATATATATGTGTAAGAACTGAATATATATGCGTAAGAACGGAATATATATGTGTAAGAACTGAATATATATGTGTAAGAACTGAATATATATGTGTTAGAACTGAATATATATGTATAAGAACTGAATATATATGTGTAAGAACTGAATATATATGTGTAAGAGCTGAACATATATGTGTAAGAACTGAATATATATGCGTAAGAACTGAATATATATGCGTAAGAACGGAATATATATGTGTAAGAACTGAATATATATGTAGAAGAACTGAATATATATGTGTAAGAACTGAATATAATTGTGTAAGAACTGCATATATATGTGTAAGAACTGAATATATATGCGTAAGAACTGAATATATATGTCTAAGAACTGAATATATATGTATAAGAACTGAATATATATGTGTAAGAACTGGATATATATGTGTAAGAACTGAATATATATGTGTAGAACTGAATATATATGTGTAAGAACTGAATATATATGTGTAAGAACTGAATATATATGTGTAAGAACTGAATATATATGTGTAAGAACTGCATATATATGTGTAAGAACTGAATATATATGCGTAAGAACTGAATATATATGTCTAAGAACTGAATTTATATGTATAAGAACTGAATATATATGAGTTAGAACGGAATATATATGTGTAAGAACTGAATATATATGTGTAAGAACTGAATATATATGTGTTAGAACGGAATATATATGCGTAAGAACGGAATATATCTGTGTAAGAACTGAATATATATGTGTAAGAACTGAATATATATGTGTAAGAACTGAATATAATTGTGTAAGAACTGCATATATATGTGTAAGAACTGAATATATATGCGTAAAAACGCGTAAGAACGGAATATATATGTGTAAGAACTGAATATATATGTAGAAGAACTGAATGTGTAAGAACTCAATATATATGTGTAAGAACTGCTTATATATGTGTAAGAACTGAATATATATGCTTAAGAACTGAATATATATGTCTAAGAACTGAATATATATGTATAAGAACTGAATATATATGAGTAAGAACTGAATATATGCGTAAGAACTCAATATATGTGTAAGAACTGAATATTTGCGTAAAAACTGAATATATATGTGTAAGAACTGAATATATTTGTGTAAGAACTGCATATATATGTGTAAGAACTCAATATATATGAGTAAGAACGGAATATATATGTGTTAGAACGGAATATATATGTGTAAGAACTGAATATATATGCGTAAGAACGGAATATATATGTGTAAGAACTGAATATATATGTGTAAGAACTGAATATATATGCGTAAGAACGGAATATATATGTGTAAGAACTGAATATATATGTGTAAGAACTGAATATATATGTGTTAGAACTGAATATATATGTATAAGAACTGAATATATATGTATAAGAACTGAATATATATGTGTAAGAGCTGAACATATATGTGTAAGAACTGAATATATATGCGTAAGAACTGAATATATATGCGTAAGAACGGAATATATATGTGTAAGAACTGAATATATATGTAGAAGAACTGAATATATATGTGTAAGAACTGAATATAATTGTGTAAGAACTGCATATATATGTGTAAGAACTGAATATATATGCGTAAGAACTGAATATATATGTCTAAGAACTGAATATATATGTATAAGAACTGAATATATATGTGTAAGAACTGGATATATATGTGTAAGAACTAAATATATATGTGTAGAACTGAATATATATGTGTAAGAACTGAATATATATGTGTAAGAACTGAATATATATGTGTAAGAGCTGAATATATATGTGTAAAAACTGAATATATATGCGTAAGAACTGAATATATATGCGTAAGATCGGAATATATGTGTAAGAACTGAACATATATGCGTAAGAATTGAATATATATGCGTAAAAACTGAATATATGAGTAAGAACTGAATATATGCGTAAGAACGGAATATATATGTGTAAGAACTGAATATATTTTTGTAAGCTGAATATATATGTGCAAGAACTGAATATATATGTGTTAGAACTGAATATATATGTGTAAGAACTGAATATATATGTGTAAGAACTGAATATATATGTGTAAGAGCTGAATATATATGTGTAAGAACTGAATATATATGTGTAAGAGCTGAATATATATGCCTAAGAACTGAATATATGCGTAAGAACTGAATATATGTGTAAGAACTGAATATATGCGTAAAAACTGAATATATATGTGTAAGAACTGAATATATTTGTGTAAGAACTGCATATATATGTGTAAGAACTCAATATATATGCGTAAGAACGGAATATATATGTGTTAGAACGGAATATATATGTGTAAGAACTGAATATATATGCGTAAGAACGGAATATATATGTGTAAGAACTGAATATATATGTGTAAGAGCTGAATATATATGTGTTAGAACTGAATATATGCGTAAGAACGGAATATATATGTGTAAGAACTGAATATATTTTTGTAAGAACTGCATATATATGTGTAAGAACTGAATATATATGTGTAAGAACTGAATATATGCGTAATAACTGAATATATGCGTAAGAACGGAATATATATGTGTAAGAACTGAATATATTTTTGTAAGAACTGCATATATATGTGTAAGAACTGAATATATATGCGTAAGAACTGAATATATGCGTAAGAACTGAATATATATGTGTAAGAACTGAATATATTTGTGTAGGAACTGCATATATATGTGTTAGAACTGAATATATATGTGTAAGAACTGAATATATATGTGCAAGAACTGAATATATATGTGTTAGAACTGAATATATATGTGTAAGAACTGAATATATATGTGTTAGAACTGAATATATATGTTTAAGAACTGAATATATATGTGCAAGAACTGAATATATATGTGTTAGAACTGAATATATATGTGTAAGGACTGAATATATATGTGTAAGAACTGAATATATATGTGTAAGAGCTGAATATATATGTGTAAGAACTGAATATATATGTGTAAGAACTGAATATATATGCGTAAGATCGGAATATATGTGTAAGAACTGAATATATGCGTTAAAACTGAATATATATGTGTATGAACTGAATATATTTGTGTAAGAACTGAATATATTTGTGTAAGAACTGAATATATATGTGTAAGAACTCAATATATATGCGTAAGAACGGAATATATATGTGTTAGAACGGAATATATATGTGTAAGAACTGAATATATATGTGCAAGAACTGAATATATATGTGTTAGAACTGAATATATATGTGTAAGAACTGAATATATATGTGTAAGAACTGAATATATATGTGTAAGAGCTGAATATATATGTGTAAGAACTGAATATATATGTGTAAGAACTGAATATATATGCGTAAGATCGGAATATATGTGTAAGAACTGAATATATGCGTTAAAACTGAATATATATGTGTATGAACTGAATATATTTGTGTAAGAACTGCATATATATGTGTAAGAACGGAATATATATGTGTAAGAACTGAATATATATGTAGAAGAACTGAATATATATGTGTAAGAACTGAATATATATGTGTAAGAACTGCATATATATGTGTAAGAACTGAATATATATGCGTAAGAACTGAATATATATGTCTAAGAACTGAATATATATGTATAAGAACTGAATATATATGAGTAAGAACGGAATATATATGTGTAAGAACTGAATATATGCGTAAAAACTGAATATATATGTGTAAGAACTGAATATATTTGTGTAAGAACTGCATATATATGTGTAAGAACTCAATATATATGCGTAAGAACGGAATATATATGTGTTAGAACGGAATATATATGTGTAAGAACTGAATATATATGCGTAAGAACGGAATATATATGTGTAAGAACTGAATATATTTGTGTAGGAACTGCATATATATGTGTAAGAACTGAATATATATGTGTAAGAGCTGAATATATATGTGTAAGAACTGAATATATATGTGTAAGAGCTGAATATATATGCGTAAGAACTGAATATATGCGTAAGAACTGAATATATGTGTAAGAACTGAATATATGCGTAAAAACTGAATATATATGTGTAAGAACTGAATATATTTGTGTAAGAACTGCATATATATGTGTAAGAACTCAATATATATGCGTAAGAACGGAATATATATGTGTTAGAACGGAATATATATGTGTAAGAACTGAATATATATGCGTAAGAACGGAATATATATGTGTAAGAACTGAATATATATGTGTAAGAACTGAATATATATGTGTTAGAACTGAATATATCTGTATAAGAACTGAATATATATGTGTAAGAACTGAATATATATGTGTAAGAGCTGAACATATATGTGTAAGAACTGAATATATATGCGTAAGAACTGAATATATATGCGTAAGATCGGAATATATGTGTTAGAACTGAATATATGCGTAAAAACTGAATATATATGTGTAAGAACTGAATATAAGTGTGTAAGAACTGCATATATATGTGTAAGAACTGAATATATATGCGTAAGAACGCGTAAGAACGGAATATATATGTGTAAGAACTGAATATATATGTAGAAGAACTGAATATATATGTGTAAGAACTGCATATATATGTGTAAGAACTGCATATATATGTGTAAGAACTGAATATATATGCGTAAGAACGGAATATATATGTCTAAGAACTGAATATATATGTATAAGAACTGAATATATATGAGTAAGAACGGAATATATATGTGTAAGAACTGAATATATATGTGTAAGAACTGAATATATATGTGTTAGAACGGAATATATATGAGTAAGAACGGAATATATATGTGTAAGAACTGAATATATATGTGTAAGAACTGAATATATATGTGTAGAACTGAATATATATGTGTAAGAACTGAATATATATGTGTAAGAACTGAATATATATGTGTAAGAGCTGAACATATATGTGTAAGAACTGAATATATATGCGTAAGAACTGAATATATATGCGTAAGATCGGAATATATGTGTAAGAACTGAACATATATGCGTAAGAACGGAATATATATGTGTAAGAACTGAATATATGCGTAAAAACTGAATAAATATGTGTAAGAACTGAATATAATTGTGTAAGAACTGCATATATATGTGTAAGAACTGAATATATATGCGTAAGAACGCTTAAGAACGGAATATATATGTGTAAGAACTGAATATATATGTAGAAGAACTGAATATATATGTGTAAGAACTGAATATAAATGTGTAAGAACTGCATATATATGTGTAAGAACTGAATATATATGCGTAAGAACTGAATATATATGTCTATGAACTGAATATATATGTGTAAAAGCTGAATATATATGCGTAAGAACTGAATATATGCGTAATAACTGAATATATGTGTAAGAACTGAATATATGCGTAAAAACTGAATATATATGTGTAAGAACTGAATATATTTGTGTAAGAACTGCATATATATGTGTAAGAACTAAATATATATGCGTAAGAACGGAATATATATGTGTTAGAACGGAATATATATGTGTAAGAACTGAATATATATGCGTAAGAACGGAATATATATGTGTAAGAACTGAATATATATGTGTAAGAACTGAATATACGTGTGTTAGAACTGAATATATATGTATAAGAACTGAATATATATGTGTAAGAACTGAATATATATGTGTAAGAGCTGAACATATATGTGTAAGAACTGAATATATATGCGTAAGAACTGAATATATATGCGTAAGAACGCGTAAGAACGGAATATATATGTGTAAGAACTGAATATATATGTAGAAGAACTGAATATATATGTGTAAGAACTGAATATATATGTGTAAGAACTGCATATATATGTGTAAGAACTGAATATATATGCGTAAGAACTGAATATATATGTCTAAGAACTGAATATATATGTATAAGAACTGAATATATATGAGTAAGAACGGAATATATATTTGTAAGAACTGAATATATATGTGTAAGAACTGAATATATATGTGTTAGAACGGAATATATATGCGTAAGAACGGAATATATATGTGCAAGAACTGAATATATATGTGTTAGAACTGAATATATATGTGTAAGGACTGAATATATATGTGTAAGAACTGAATATATATGTGTAAGAGCTGAATATATATGTGTAAGAACTGAATATATATGTGTAAGAACTGAATATATATGCGTAAGATCGGAATATATGTGTAAGAACTGAATATATGCGTTAAAACTGAATATATATGTGTATGAACTGAATATATTTGTGTAAGAACTGAATATATTTGTGTAAGAACTGCATATATATGTGTAAGAACTCAATATATATGCGTAAGAACGGAATATATATGTGTTAGAACGGAATATATATGTGTAAGAACTGAATATATATGTGCAAGAACTGAATATATATGTGTTAGAACTGAATATATATGTGTAAGAACTGAATATATATGTGTAAGAACTGAATATATATGTGTAAGAGCTGAATATATATGTGTAAGAACTGAATATATATGTGTAAGAACTGAATATATATGCGTAAGATCGGAATATATGTGTAAGAACTGAATATATGCGTTAAAACTGAATATATATGTGTATGAACTGAATATATTTGTGTAAGAACTGCATATATATGTGTAAGAACGGAATATATATGTGTAAGAACTGAATATATATGTAGAAGAACTGAATATATATGTGTAAGAACTGAATATATATGTGTAAGAACTGCATATATATGTGTAAGAACTGAATATATATGCGTAAGAACTGAATATATATGTCTAAGAACTGAATATATATGTATAAGAACTGAATATATATGAGTAAGAACGGAATATATATGTGTAAGAACTGAATATATGCGTAAAAACTGAATATATATGTGTAAGAACTGAATATATTTGTGTAAGAACTGCATATATATGTGTAAGAACTCAATATATATGCGTAAGAACGGAATATATATGTGTTAGAACGGAATATATATGTGTAAGAACTGAATATATATGCGTAAGAACGGAATATATATGTGTAAGAACTGAATATATTTGTGTAGGAACTGCATATATATGTGTAAGAACTGAATATATATGTGTAAGAGCTGAATATATATGTGTAAGAACTGAATATATATGTGTAAGAGCTGAATATATATGCGTAAGAACTGAATATATGCGTAAGAACTGAATATATGTGTAAGAACTGAATATATGCGTAAAAACTGAATATATATGTGTAAGAACTGAATATATTTGTGTAAGAACTGCATATATATGTGTAAGAACTCAATATATATGCGTAAGAACGGAATATATATGTGTTAGAACGGAATATATATGTGTAAGAACTGAATATATATGCGTAAGAACGGAATATATATGTGTAAGAACTGAATATATATGTGTAAGAACTGAATATATATGTGTTAGAACTGAATATATATGTATAAGAACTGAATATATATGTGTAAGAACTGAATATATATGTGTAAGAGCTGAACATATATGTGTAAGAACTGAATATATGCGTAAGAACTGAATATATATGCGTAAGATCGGAATATATGTGTTAGAACTGAATATATGCGTAAAAACTGAATATATATGTGTAAGAACTGAATATAAGTGTGTAAGAACTGCATATATATGTGTAAGAACTGAATATATATGCGTAAGAACGCGTAAGAACGGAATATATATGTGTAAGAACTGAATATATATGTAGAAGAACTGAATATATATGTGTAAGAACTGCATATATATGTGTAAGAACTGCATATATATGTGTAAGAACTGAATATATATGCGTTAGAACTGAATATATATGTCTAAGAACTGAATATATATGTATAAGAACTGAATATATATGAGTAAGAACGGAATATATATGTGTAAGAACTGAATATATATGTGTAAGAACTGAATATATATGTGTTAGAACGGAATATATATGAGTAAGAACGGAATATATATGTGTAAGAACTGAATATATATGTGTAAGAACTGAATATATATGTGTAGAACTGAATATATATGTGTAAGAACTGAATATATATGTGTAAGAACTGAATATATATGTGTAAGAGCTGAACATATATGTGTAAGAACTGAATATATATGTGTAAGAACTGAATATATATGCGTAAGATCGGAATATATGTGTAAGAACTGAATATATGCGTTAAAACTGAATATATATGTGTATGAACTGAATATATTTGTGTAAGAACTGAATATATTTGTGTAAGAACTGCATATATATGTGTAAGAACTCAATATATATGCGTAAGAACGGAATATATATGTGTTAGAACGGTATATATATGTGTAAGAACTGAATATATATGTGCAAGAACTGAATATATATGTGTTAGAACTGAATATATATGTGTAAGAACTGAATATATATGTGTAAGAACTGAATATATATGTGTAAGAGCTGAATATATATGTGTAAGAACTGAATATATATGTGTAAGAACTGAATATATATGCGTAAGATCGGAATATATGTGTAAGAACTGAATATATGCGTTAAAACTGAATATATATGTGTATGAACTGAATATATTTGTGTAAGAACTGCATATATATGTGTAAGAACGGAATATATATGTGTAAGAACTGAATATATATGTAGAAGAACTGAATATATATGTGTAAGAACTGAATATATATGTGTAAGAACTGCATATATATGTGTAAGAACTGAATATATATGCGTAAGAACTGAATATATATGTCTAAGAACTGAATATATATGTATAAGAACTGAATATATATGAGTAAGAACGGAATATATATGTGTAAGAACTGAATATATGCGTAAAAACTGAATATATATGTGTAAGAACTGAATATATTTGTGTAAGAACTGCATATATATGTGTAAGAACTCAATATATATGCGTAAGAACGGAATATATATGTGTTAGAACGGAATATATATGTGTAAGAACTGAATATATATGCGTAAGAACGGAATATATATGTGTAAGAACTGAATATATTTGTGTAGGAACTGCATATATATGTGTAAGAACTGAATATATATGTGTAAGAGCTGAATATATATGTGTAAGAACTGAATATATATGTGTAAGAGCTGAATATATATGCGTAAGAACTGAATATATGCGTAAGAACTGAATATATGTGTAAGAACTGAATATATGCGTAAAAACTGAATATATATGTGTAAGAACTGAATATATTTGTGTAAGAACTGCATATATATGTGTAAGAACTCAATATATATGCGTAAGAACGGAATATATATGTGTTAGAACGGAATATATATGTGTAAGAACTGAATATATATGCGTAAGAACGGAATATATATGTGTAAGAACTGAATATATATGTGTAAGAACTGAATATATATGTGTTAGAACTGAATATATATGTATAAGAACTGAATATATATGTGTAAGAACTGAATATATATGTGTAAGAGCTGAACATATATGTGTAAGAACTGAATATATATGCGTAAGAACTGAATATATATGCGTAAGATCGGAATATATGTGTTAGAACTGAATATATGCGTAAAAACTGAATATATATGTGTAAGAACTGAATATAAGTGTGTAAGAACTGCATATATATGTGTAAGAACTGAATATATATGCGTAAGAACGCGTAAGAACGGAATATATATGTGTAAGAACTGAATATATATGTAGAAGAACTGAATATATATGTGTAAGAACTGCATATATATGTGTAAGAACTGCATATATATGTGTAAGAACTGAATATATATGCTTTAGAACTGAATATATATGTCTAAGAACTGAATATATATGTATAAGAACTGAATATATATGAGTAAGAACGGAATATATATGTGTAAGAACTGAATATATATGTGTAAGAACTGAATATATATGTGTTAGAACGGAATATATATGAGTAAGAACGGAATATATATGTGTAAGAACTGAATATATATGTGTAAGAACTGAATATATATGTGTAGAACTGAATATATATGTGTAAGAACTGAATATATATGTGTAAGAACTGAATATATATGTGTAAGAGCTGAACATATATGTGTAAGAACTGAATATATATGTGTAAGAACTGAATATATATGCGTAAGATCGGAATATATGTGTAAGAACTGAATATATGCGTTAAAACTGAATATATATGTGTATGAACTGAATATATTTGTGTAAGAACTGAATATATTTGTGTAAGAACTGCATATATATGTGTAAGAACTCAATATATATGCGTAAGAACGGAATATATATGTGTTAGAACGGAATATATATGTGTAAGAACTGAATATATATGTGCAAGAACTGAATATATATGTGTTAGAACTGAATATATATGTGTAAGAACTGAATATATATGTGTAAGAACTGAATATATATGTGTAAGAGCTGAATATATATGTGTAAGAACTGAATATATATGTGTAAGAACTGAATATATATGCGTAAGATCGGAATATATGTGTAAGAACTGAATATATGCGTTAAAACTGAATATATATGTGTATGAACTGAATATATTTGTGTAAGAACTGCATATATATGTGTAAGTACGGAATATATATGTGTAAGAACTGAATATATATGTAGAAGAACTGAATATATATGTGTAAGAACTGAATATATATGTGTAAGAACTGCATATATATGTGTAAGAACTGAATATATATGCGTAAGAACTGAATATATATGTCTAAGAACTGAATATATATGTATAAGAACTGAATATATATGAGTAAGAACGGAATATATATGTGTAAGAACTGAATATATGCGTAAAAACTGAATATATATGTGTAAGAACTGAATATATTTGTGTAAGAACTGCATATATATGTGTAAGAACTCAATATATATGCGTAAGAACGGAATATATATGTGTTAGAACGGAATATATATGTGTAAGAACTGAATATATATGCGTAAGAACGGAATATATATGTGTAAGAACTGAATATATTTGTGTAGGAACTGCATATATATGTGTAAGAACTGAATATATATGTGTAAGAGCTGAATATATATGTGTAAGAACTGAATATATATGTGTAAGAGCTGAATATATATGCGTAAGAACTGAATATATGCGTAAGAACTGAATATATGTGTAAGAACTGAATATATGCGTAAAAACTGAATATATATGTGTAAGAACTGAATATATTTGTGTAAGAACTGCATATATATGTGTAAGAACTCAATATATATGCGTAAGAACGGAATATATATGTGTTAGAACGGAATATATATGTGTAAGAACTGAATATATATGCGTAAGAACGGAATATATATGTGTAAGAACTGAATATATATGTGTAAGAACTGAATATATATGTGTTAGAACTGAATATATATGTATAAGAACTGAATATATATGTGTAAGAACTGAATATATATGTGTAAGAGCTGAACATATATGTGTAAGAACTGAATATATATGCGTAAGAACTGAATATATATGCGTAAGATCGGAATATATGTGTTAGAACTGAATATATGCGTAAAAACTGAATATATATGTGTAAGAACTGAATATAAGTGTGTAAGAACTGCATATATATGTGTAAGAACTGAATATATATGCGTAAGAACGCGTAAGAACGGAATATATATGTGTAAGAACTGAATATATATGTAGAAGAACTGAATATATATGTGTAAGAACTGCATATATATGTGTAAGAACTGCATATATATGTGTAAGAACTGAATATATATGCGTTAGAACTGAATATATATGTCTAAGAACTGAATATTTATGTATAAGAACTGAATATATATGAGTAAGAACGGAATATATATGTGTAAGAACTGAATATATATGTGTAAGAACTGAATATATATGTGTTAGAACGGAATATATATGAGTAAGAACGTAATATATATGTGTAAGAACTGAATATATATGTGTAAGAACTGAATATATATGTGTAGAACTGAATATATATGTGTAAGAACTGAATATATATGTGTAAGAACTGAATATATATGTGTAAGAGCTGAACATATATGTGTAAGAACTGAATATATATGCGTAAGAACTGAATATATATGCGTAAGATCGGAATATATGTGTAAGAACTGAACATATATGCGTAAGAACGGAATATATATGTGTAAGAACTGAATATATGCGTAAAAACTGAATATATATGTGTAAGAACTGAATATAATTGTGTAAGAACTGCATATATATGTGTAAGAACTGAATATATATGCGTAAGAACGCTTAAGAACGGAATATATATGTGTAAGAACTGAATATATATGTAGAAGAACTGAATATATATGTGTAAGAACTGAATATATATGTGTAAGAACTGCATATATATGTGTAAGAACTGAATATATATGCGTAAGAACTGAATATATATGTCTAAGAACTGAATATATATGTGTAAAAGCTGAATATATATGCGTAAGAACTGAATATATGCGTAATAACTGAATATATGTGTAAGAACTGAATATATGCGTAAAAACTGAATATATATGTGTAAGAACTGAATATATTTGTGTAAGAACTGCATATATATGTGTAAGAACTCAATATATATGCGTAAGAACGGAATATATATGTGTTAGAACGGAATATATATGTGTAAGAACTGAATATATATGCGTAAGAACGGAATATATATGTGTAAGAACTGAATATATATGTGTAAGAACTGAATATACGTGTGTTAGAACTGAATATATATGTATAAGAACTGAATATATATGTGTAAGAACTGAATATATATGTGTAAGAGCTGAACATATATGTGTAAGAACTGAATATATATGCGTAAGAACTGAATATATATGCGTAAGATCGGAATATATGTGTAAGAACTGAATATATATGTGTAAGAACTGAATATAATTGTGTAAGAACTGCATATATATGTGTAAGAACTGAATATATATGCGTAAGAACGCGTAAGAACGGAATATATATGTGTAAGAACTGAATATATATGTAGAAGAACTGAATATATATGTGTAAGAACTGAATATATATGTGTAAGAACTGCATATATATGTGTAAAAACTGAATATATATGCGTAAGAACTGAATATATATGTCTAAGAACTGAATATATATGTATAAGAACTGAATATATATGAGTAAGAACGGAATATATATTTGTAAGAACTGAATATATATGTGTAAGAACTGAATATATATGTGTTAGAACGGAATATATATGCGTAAGAACGGAATATATATGTGTAAGAACTGAATATATATGTGTAAGAACTGAATATATATGTGTAAGAACTGGACATATATGCGTAAGAATTGAATATATATGCGTAAGAACTGAATATATGTGTAAGAACTGAATATATGCGTAAAAACTGAATATATATGTGTAAGAACTAAATATATTTGTGTAAGAACTGCATATATATGTGTAAGAACTGAATATATATGTGTAAGAACTGAATATATATGTGTAAGAACTGAATATATATGTGTAAGAACGGAATATATATGTGAAAGAACTGAATATATATGTGTAAGAACTGAATATATATGCGTAAGAACTGAATATATATGCGTAAGAACTGAATATATATGCGTAAGAACTGAATTTATATGCTTAAGAACGGAATATATATGCGTAAGAACTGAATATATATGTGTAAGAACTGAATATATATGTGTAAAAACTGAATATATATGCGTAAGAACGGAATATATATGTGTAAGAACTGAATATATGTATAAGAACTGAATATATATGTGTAAGAACTGAATATATATGTGTAAGAACTGAATATATGCGTAAGAACTGAATATATGCGTAAGAACTGAATATATATGTGTAAGAACTAAATATATATGTGTCAGAACTGAATATATATGCGTAAGAACGGAATATATATGTGTAAGAACTGAATATATATGTGTAAGAGCTGAACATATATGTGTAAGAACGGAATATATATGTGTAAGAACTGAATATATATGTGTAAGTACTGAATATATATGTGTTAGAACTGAATATATATGTATAAGAACTGAATATATATGTGTAAGAACTGAATATATATGTGTAAGAGATGAACATATATGTGTAAGAACTGAATATATGCGTAAAAACTGAATATATATGTGTAAGAACTGAATATAATTGTGTAAGAACTGCATATATATGTGTAAAAACTGAATATATATGCGTAAGAACGCTTAAGAACGGAATATATATGTGTAAGAACTGAATATATATGTAGAAGAACTGAATATATATGTGTAAGAACTGAATATATATGTGTAAGAACTGCATATATATGTGTAAGAACTGAATATATATGCGTAAGAACTGAATATATATGTCTAATAACTGAATATATATGTGTAAGAGCTGAATATATATGCGTAAGAACTGAATATATGCGTTATAACTGAATATATGTGTAAGAACTGAATATATGCGTAAAAACTGAATATATATGTGTAAGAACTGAATATATTTGTGTAAGAACTGCATATATATGTGTAAGAACTCAATATATATGCGTAAGAACGGAATATATATGTGTTAGAACGGAATATATATGTGTAAGAACTGAATATATATGCGTAAGAACGGAATATATATGTGTAAGAACTGAATATATATGTGTAAGAACTGAATATACATGTGTTAGAACTGAATATATATGTATAAGAACTGAATATATATGTGTAAGAACTGAATATATATGTGTAAGAGCTGAACATATATGTGTAAGAACTGAATATATATGCGTAAGAACTGAATATATATGCGTAAGATCGGAATATATGTGTAAGAACTGAATATATATGTGTAAGAACTGAATATAATTGTGTAAGAACTGCATATATATGTGTAAGAACTGAATATATATGCGTAAGAACGCGTAAGAACGGAATATATATGTGTAAGAACTGAATATATATGTAGAAGAACTGAATATATATGTGTAAGAACTGAATATATATGTGTAAGAACTGAATATATATGTGTAAGAACTGAATATATATGCGTAAGAACTGAATATATATGTGTAAGAACTGAATATATATGTGTAAGAACTGAATATATATGCGTAAGAACGGAATATATATGTGTAAGAACTGAATATATGTATAAGAACTGAATATATATGTGTAAGAACTGAATATATATGTGTAAGAACTGAATATATGCGTAAGAACTGAATATATGCGTAAGAACTGAATATATATGTGTAAGAACTAAATATATATGTGTAAGAACTGAATATATATGCGTAAGAACGGAATATATATGTGTAAGAACTGAATATATATGTGTAAGAGCTGAATATATATGTGTAAGAACTGAATATATATGTGTTAGAACTGAATATATATGTGTAAGAACTGAATATATATGTGTAAGAACTGAATATATATGTGTAAGAGCTGAATATATATGTGTAAAAACTGAATATATATGCGTAAGAACTGAATATATATGCGTAAGATCGGAATATATGTGTAAGAACTGAACATATATGCGTAAGAATTGAATATATATGCGTAAGAACTGAATATATGCGTAAGAACTGAATATATGCATAAGAACTGAATATATATGTGTAAGACCTGAATATATTTGTGTAAGAACTGCATATATATATGTGTAAGAACTGAATATATATGCGTAAGAACGGAATATATATGTGTAAGAACTGAATATATATGTGTAAGAACTGAATATATATGTGTTAGAACGGAATATATATGTGTAAGAACTGAATATATTTGTGTAAGAACTGCATATATATGTGTAAGAACTGAATATATATGCGTAAGAACGGAATATATATGTGTAAGAACTGAATATATATGTGTAAGAACTGAATATATATGTGATAGAACGGAATATATATGTGTAAGAACTGAATATATATGTGTAAGAACTGAATATATATGCGTAAGAACTGAATATATATGCGTAAGATCGGAATATATGTGTAAGAACTGGACATATATGCGTAAGAATTGAATATATAGGCGTAAGAACTGAATATATGTGTAAGAACTGAATATATGCCTAAAAACTGAATATATATGTGTAAGAACTGAATATATTTGTGTAAGAACTGCATATATATGTGTAAGAATTGAATATATATGTGTAAGAACGGAATATATATGTGAAAGAACTGAATATATATGTGTAAGAACTCAATATATATGCGTAAGAACTGAATATATATGCGTAAGAACTGAATATATATGCGTAAGAACTGATTTTATATGCTTAAGAACGGAATATATATGCGTAAGAACTGAATATATATTTGCAAGAACTGAATATATATGTGTAAGAACTGAATATATATGCGTAAGAACGGAATATATATGTATAAGAACTGAATATATATGTATAAGAACTGAATATATATGTGTAAGAACTGAATATATATGTGTAAGAACTGAATATATGCGTAAGAACTGAATATATGCGTAAGAACTGAATATATATGTGTAAGAACTGAATATATATGCGTAAGAACTGAATATATATGCGTAAGAACGGAATATATATGTGTAAGAACTGAATATATATGTGTAAGAACTGAAATATATGTGTAAGAACTGAATATATATGTTTTAGAACTGAATATATATGTGTAAGAACTGAATATATATGTGTAAGAACTGAATATATATGTGTTAGAACTGAATATATATGCGTAAGAACTGAATATATATGCGTTAGATCGGAATATATATGTAAGAACTGAACATATATGCGTAAGAATTGAATATATATGCGTAAGAACTGAATATATGCGTAAGAACTGAATATATGCGTAAGAACTGAATATATATGTGTAAGAACTGAATATATTTGTGTAAGAACTGCATATATATGTGTAAGAACTGAATATATATGCGTAAGAACGGAATATATATGTGTAAGAACTGAATATATATGTGTAAGAACTGAATATATATGTGTTAGAACGGAATATATATGTGTAAGAACTGAATATATATGTGTAAGAACTGAATATATATGTGTAAGTGCTAAATATATATGTGTAAGAACTGAAAATATATGCGTAAGAACTGAATATATATGCGTAAGATCGGAATATATGTGTAAGAACTGGACATATATGCGTAAGAATTGAATATATATGCGTAAGAACTGAATATATGTGTAAGAACTGAATATATGATAAAAACTGAAAATATATGTGTAAGAACTGAATAAATTTGTGTAAGAACTGCATATATATGTGTAAGAACTGAATATATATGTGTAAGAACTGAATATATATGTGTAAGAACTGAATATATATGTGTAAGAACGAAATATATATGTGAAAGAACTGAATATATATGTGTAAGAACTGAATATATATGCGTAAGAACTGAATATATATGCTTAAGAACTGAATATATATGCGTAAGTACTGAATTTATATGCTTATGAACGGAATATATATGCGTAAGAACTGAATATATATGTGTAAGAACTGAATATATATGTGTAAGAACTGAATATATATGCGTAAGAACGGAATATATATGTGTAAGAACTGAATATATATGTATAAGAACTGAATATATATGTGTAAGAACTGAATATATATGTGTAAGAACTGAATAGTTGCGTAAGAACTGAATATATGCGTAAGAACTGAATATATATGTGTAAGAACTGAATATATATGTGTAAGATCTGAATATATATGCGTAAGAACTGAATATATATGCGTAAGAACTGAATATATATGTGTAAGAACTGAAATATATGTGTAAGAACTGAATATATATGTGTTAGAACTGAATATATATGTGTAAGAACTGAATATATATGTGTAAGAACTGAATATATATGTGTAAGAACTGAATATATATGTGTAAGAACTGAATATATATGCGTAAGAACTGAATATATATGCGTTAGATCGGAATATATATGTAAGAACTGAACATATATGCGTAAGAATTGAATATATATGCGTAAGAACTGAATATATGCGTAAGAACTGAATATATGCGTAAGAACTGAATATATATGTGTAAGAACTGAATATATTTGTGTTAGAACGGAATATATATGTGTAAGAACTGAATATATATGTGTAAGAACTGAATATATATGTGCAAGAGCTAAATATATATGTGTAAGAACTGAATATATGCGTAAGAACTGAATATATATGCGTAAGATCGGAATATATGTGTAAGAACTGGACATATATGCGTAAGAATTGAATATATATGCGTAAGAACTGAATATATGTGTAAGAACTGAATATATGCGTAAAAACTGAATATATATGTGGTAAGAACTGAATATATTTGTGTAAGAACTGCATATATATGTGTAAGAATTGAATATATATGTTTAAGAACGGAATATATATGTGTAAGAACGGAATATATATGTGTAAGAACTGAATATATATGCGTAAGAACTGAAATATATATATGTAAGAACTGAATATATATGCGTAAGAACTGAATTTATATGCTTAAGAACGGAATTATATATGCGTAAGAACTGAATATATT
This sequence comes from Cyrtodaria siliqua, assembly GCA_037043455.1. Classification (NCBI taxonomy): domain Eukaryota; kingdom Metazoa; phylum Mollusca; class Bivalvia; order Adapedonta; family Hiatellidae; genus Cyrtodaria; species Cyrtodaria siliqua. The sequence goes on along the minus strand of JAWPHD010021057.1, from coordinate 5,383 downwards.
TGTGTAAGAACTGAATATATATGTGTAAGAACTGAATATATATGCGTAAAGAACGGAATATATATGTGTAAGAACTGAATATATATGTATAAGAACTGAATATATATGTGTAAGAACTGAATATCATATGTGTAAGAACTGAATATATGCGTAAGAAATGAATATATGCGTAAGAACTGAATATATATGTGTAAGAATGAATTATATATGTGTAAGAACTGAAATATATATGCGTAAGAACGGAATATATATGTGTAAAGAACTGAATATATATGTGTAAGAACTGAATATATAAGTGTTAGAATGGAAATATATATGTGTAAGAACTGAATATATTTGTGTAAGAACTGCAATATATATGTGTAAGAAACTGAATATATATGTGTAAGAACTGAATATATATGTGTAAGAGCTAAACTATATATATGTGTAAGAACTGAATATATATGCGTAAGAACTGAATATATATGCGTAAGATCGGAATATATGTGTAAGAACTGGACATAAATGCGTAAGAATTGAATATATATGCGTAAGAACTAATATATGTGTAAGAACTGAATATATGCGTAAAACATGAATATAAATGTCGTAAGAACTGATATATATGTGTAAGAACATGCTAATATATAAGTGTAAGAGCTGAACTATATAATATAGAACTGAACTATAAGACTAAGAACTATTATCATATGTAAAGAACGGAATACTATAAATGTAAGAACATAATATATATCTGTAAGAACTGTAAATATAATATGTAACTGACATAATATATGCTTAAGTAAACTTAATATATAAGCTTAAGACGAACTATATAGTCAAGATATAATCTATCATAAGATAATGACTATAAACTATTTGTAATGAACTGAATATAATATGTAAGACACGTCAATATCACATATTACTAACTCACATATACTAATGTATAATAACTCACATAATAAATATATCAACTCAATTCAAATAACACTATTAACATCGCTAAAGAACTACAATATAACTAGAACAATCAACATAATACTTCTACTGACTCAATCACAAAATTAATCATCAGACACAACTTCAACTAACTACATCAAAAGTCCTCAATCAAACATAATTTACATCCAGACACTAAATATACCTACAATCACTCAAAATATAACTACATGTATAGACATACTGTAATCATACAACTCAATCAATGTAAACCTCACAACATCAACAAATATACTCAATCACAAATATAACCTCAATACTAAACTCATATACATCACATATAATCAACACATAACATTGCAAATCAACATGTACTAAACAGTCAAATACTATCTTAACTAACTACACCTCAAATACAACCAACACCTAATAATTAATAACTATGCTACATTCTAACTACTCAACAGTAACTAAAACCAACCACAAATCAACAAACTCTACACAAAAACAACAACCTACTAACACAACACTAACAAACCATAACACACTACATAACACTATACTAACCCACAAAACACCTAAACCTCAAACCAACAACATACACACAACACTCAAAACAAACATACTAACAACTAACCACAAACAATACCTAACCACACTACTAACTAAACAAACCCCATACAACAACCATAACAACATCATACAACCTACAATAACAACTATCAACTCCACAATAACTTAAACAACAACAAACTACTATCAACTAAATCACATACTAAACATATCAAATACAGTTCTTACATCAATATACTAACAGCTACTAACATCATATACATACAATCCTAACAACTATATACGATCATACTACACCTAACAAAACATTTCTAACACCAATAAACTACTCAGTTCTTACACCATATAATATACAAGTTCTTACCTAATATAATCACTATCTTACTCATAAAATCACGTCACTCATAAACATATACATCAAACTCATAATAATCAGTTCATAACACCTACCTCTAATAAGTTCTTACGCACTAAACATAACAGTTCTATCAACATATATATACGATCTTACACAATATATAATCATATCCTTACTACAATATATCTACAGTTCTATACACAAAATAATAATCAGCTACTCTAACACATATAATATGCAGTCTTACACTAAATAATTCAGTATCTACACAATCATAATCAAGCTTAAATACGCATATATATCAGTTCTAACACATATATATCAGTTCTTACGCATATATAATACAATTCTTACGCATATATTCCAGTTCTATACACAATATATCCAGTCTTACGCATAATATAATCAGTTCTTACTCATATATAATCAGTCTCTACACATATATCTATAAGCTCTCTACACATACTATAATTCAGTTCTCTACACATATATAATTCAGTTCTTACACAATATATAATGCCAGTTCTTACACAAATATATTCAGTTCTTACACATATATAATTCCATTCTCAACACACATATATATTCAGTTCTTACACATATATAATTCAGTTCTTACACATATATATTCCGTTCTTACGCATATATATTCAGTTCTTACACTATATATATTCAGTTCTTACACATATATATTCAGTTCATACGCATATAATTCCATTTCTTACGCATATATTCAGTTCTTACACATATATATTCAGTTCTTACACATATATATTCAGTTCTTATAACATATATATTCAGTTCTTACACATATATATTCCGTTCTTACGCATATATAATTCAGTTCTTACACATATATATTCAGTTCTTACACAAATATATTCAGTTCTTACGCATATATATTCCGTTCTTAAGCATATAAATTCAGTTCTTACGCATATATATTCAGTTCTTACATATATATATTCAGTTCTTACGCATATATATTCAGTTCTTACACATATATATTCCGTTCTTACACATATATATTCCGTTCTTAAACATATATATTCAATTCTTACACATATATATGCAGTTCTTACACAAATATATTCAGTTCTTACACATATATATTCAGTTTTTACGCATATATTCAGTTCTTACACATATATTCAGTTCTTACGCATATATATTCAATTCTTACGCATATATGTCCAGTTCTTACACATATATTCCGATCTTACGCATATATATTCAGTTCTTACGCATATATTCAGTTCTTACACATATATATTTAGCTCTTACACATATATATTCAGTTCTTACACATATATATTCAGTTCTTACACAACTATATATTCCGTTCTAACACAAATATATTCAGTTCTTACACATATATATTCAGTTCTTACGCATATATTCAGTTCTTACGCATATATTCAGTTCTTACGCATATATATTCAATTCTTACGCATATATGTTCAGTTCTTACATATATATTCCGATCTAACGCATATATATTCAGTTCTTACGCATATATATTCAGTTCTTACACATATATATTCAGTTCTTACACATATATATTCAGTTCTTACACATATATATTCAGTTCTTACGACATATATATTCAGTTCTAACACATATATATTCAGTTCTTACACATATATTTCAGTTCTTACACATATATATTCAGTTCTTACGCATATATATTCAGTTCTTACGCATATATATTCAGATCTTACACATATATATTCAGTTCTTACACATATATATTCAGTTCTTACGCATATATTCAGTTCTTACGCAACTATTCAGTTCTTACACATATATATTCAGTTCTTACACATATATATTCAGTTCTATATACATATATATTCAGTTCTTACACATATATATTCCCGTTCTTACGCATATATATTCAGTTCTTACACATATATATTCAGTTCTTACACACATATATATTCAGTTCTTACGCATATATATTCCGTTCATAAGCATATAAATTCAGTACTTACGCATATATATTCAGTTCTTAAGCATATATATTCAGTTCTTACGCATATATATTCAGTTCTTACACATATATATTCAGTTCTTTCACATATATATTCCGTTCTTACACATATATATATTCAGTTCTTACACATATATATTCAGTTCTTACACATATATATTCAGTTCTTACACATATATATGCAGTTCTTACACAAATTTATTCAGTTCTTACACATATATATTCAGTTTTTATCATATATTCAGTTCTTACACATATATTCAGTTCTTACGCATATATATTCAATTCTTACGCATATATGTCCAGTTCTTACACATATATTTCGATCTTACGCATATATATTCAGTTCTTACGCATATATTTCAGTTCTTACACATATATATTTAGCACTAACACATATATATTCAGTTCTTACACATATATATTCAGTTCTTACACATATATATTCCGTTCTAACACATATATATTCAGTTCTTACACATATATATTCAGTTCTTACACATATATATTCCGTTCTTACGCATATATATTCAGTTCTTACACATATATATGCAGTTCTTACACAAATATATTCAGTTCTTACACATATATATTCAGTTCTTACGCATATATTCAGTTCTTACGCATATATTCAGTTCTTACGCATATATATTCAATTCTTACGCATATATGTTCAGTTCTTACATATATATTCCGATCTAACGCATATATATTCAGTTCTTACGCATATATATTCAGTTCTAACACATATATATTCAGTTCTTACACATATATATTCAGTTCTTACACATATATATTCAGTTCTAAAACCATATATATTCAGTTCTTACACATATACTTTCAGTTCTTACACAATATATATTCAGTTCTTACAACATATATATTCCGTTCTTACGCATATATATTCAGTTCTTACGCATATATATTCAGTTCTTACACATATATATTCAGTTCTTACGCATATATTCAGTTCTTACGCAATATATTCAGTTCTTACACATATATATTCAGTTCTTACACATATATATTCAGTTCTTATACATATATATTCAGTTCTCTATACATATATATTCCGTTCTTACGCATATATATTCAGTTCTTACACATATATATTCAGTTCTTGCAAATATATATTCAGTTCTTACGCATATATATTCCGTTCTTAAGCATATAAAATCAGTTCTTAACGCATATATATTCAGTTCTTACGCATATATAATTCAGTTCTTACGCATGTATATTCAGTTCTTACACATATATATTCAGTTCTTTCACATATATATTCCGTTCTTACGACATATATATTCAATTCTCTACACATATATATGCAGTTCTTACACAAATATATTCAGTTCTTACACATATATATTCAGTTTTTAGGCATATATACAGTTCTTACACATATATTCAGTTCTTACGCCTATATATTCAATTCTTACGCATATATGTCCAGTTCTTACACATATATTCCGATCTTACGCATATATATTCAGTTCTTACACATATATATTCAGTTCTTACACATATATATTCCG